>MAIP01000088.1:0-84805 GCA_001736125.1 Pseudozyma tsukubaensis | reverse complement strand
TTTTTTTCCTTTTTTTTTTTTTTTTTTTTTTTTTTTTTTGCCATGCGTTTCTCCACCTCTCACAGAAGCCTCAAAGGGTGGCCAATGCATAAAAAAACTGTATGCACGTTTGCATGCCAGAAGCAGCCCAGCACGGACCGTCCAGGAAAAAAGTTACACTTCTTACGCGCTCGTGTTGTTTCAACGTTGGCTTTCGCTTAGCAGCAGAGTAACGTTGCCTGTCGTCTACCATTCCCTACCTACACGCGGAGATAGGGGCGAAAAAGAAAAGGATGAATGCAAGCGCATCAACGTCCTCTTCCAAACCCCCGGCAGCGCCGGCTTTTGCGCCGCCTCATTTGAGGTTGAGGAGGAGTCGAAGGAGTAGTAGTAGTGGAAGTAGTAGTGGGAGTAACAATGGCGCTGTCGCTACCGTGGCGAATAGTGGTGCGGGAACAACGCATTCAAGGAAGAGGAGACGGCATAGTACGCTTTCAAGCAGCGGAGGAGGCGGGGGATTGGCTTCGGGTGGGTCGGATGATGATGATGCGGAGAGTAGTGGTGGTGCGAGGCCAACGTTTCGACTTAGGTTAGGGAGTTACGTGACGCTGACGGGGAGGACGAGGAGTCATTCTCCCATTTCGCAGGTACCGCACTCATCGTCGCCTTCGGGAGCGCTGAGGCAGAGACATCAGCTCAGGATACAGACGTCGACACAAGCATATCACGAAGAAGCTTCACGGGGACAAGTTGCATCAGCGATCCTGGCTTCGCCGAGCGAATCAGCGAGAGGTGGAAGGGACAGCAATAGCGACGTTGACATGGATTTGGATTTCGAAGCTATGCAAGTGGATAGTCCTACGCCGTCACCCCTCACTTCGAGTGCTGGCAATCCGCCCTTCTTCAGCGCTGTTCCGCCTTCAACGCTGCAAACAGGAACAGCAGTAACAAGGAGGACGAGCCCTCCGGCTTCAGCTTCAGCTTCACCTCGACTCAGGCCCTCGGCGATTCCTTCTGGCCTCCTCTCACCACTTTCGACGGATACACCGTACCCTAATCCAGCCTTCGCCCGCTCTCCCTCTCCAACGATAACCACCGCTGCTGCCACAGCTACTGCTGATGTTAACCCAACAATATACCCATCATCAAGCATCCTAAGCAGCACCAGTGGTAGGAGAAGCTCTCTCCATCACGTACCAAACAGCCCTTCCCCTCTAGCACGCAATATTTCCTTTGGCAGCCAGTACCATCAACAACAAGCATTGATTCAGCAACATCATTATACCCAGTTTCATCAGCATCAGCATCCACTTCCGAACCAATTCGAATCACCACAACAGCAACGACAATTTTATCGTTCAAGATCAAGGTCAATCTCTACACCGCCGAGTCCGCTTACGGAGCAGCCTGCTGTAACGGGGGGCAGCGGTAGCGGTGGAGTGGAGATGCCAGCGAGTCCGTTACGGAGGCATTCAGATGGGAGGGTTTCAGCGACGTCTTCTGCGACGGCGCTGAAGCCTTTTGTGCCCTGACATGCTACCGTCCCCGCGCACAGGCGCTTCTCCACACTTTTGTCACTTTTGCATCTTGCAATATGTCATGTTCTTGTCATCATTTCCTTTTTGGCATGTTGTGCGTTGGAATGTGCACATGCGTGAGTTGCCGAATAAGACTACGCCTTCTTCCCCTGCTTGCCGGCAGCGAGAACCTTGATAGGGCTTCCGCGAGCTACGCCTGTCCACCACAGGACGCGGAACTATATCAGCCGCCAAAAAGAGTGTCGGAGCAAGGTTGTCTTTAGGTCAGCTTGGGCATAAGTGGAGAAGAATAGGTTCAAGAAGGCTAGACTTACGCAGAAGAGGAAGAGCGTGATCAGGATATTTCCAAAGAGCTGTATCGTGCCAGCACAATTTGCGAGCATAGAAGTTAGGAAAGTTGTCAGTATCGGGTGCACCTAGAGAAAGTGCGAATGTCGAGAGTCGGTACTTACCAAGCTATTCCAGCTGCCCGGTTGAGCAAGCAGAGTGAGTTTATCGGCGAATGTTGCTTTGTGTACTCCAATCAAACCGGTCCTCGACGGTGGACCGTTGGGTAGCAGCCAGATGGTCAGTCCGATATGTGTCCCTGTGAAGCCAAAAACAGCTCATCAGCGTCAGCTTCGCTTACTCTCTTTACCATCCCCATAACGAGCCGGGTGAAGGGGGCGACTTACAATCAGCAGCACCCAACACAACGATCAAATACCTCAACACCCTCTCCAATCTCTCTTCATCCCCTTTACGCCTCAAGAACTTCCTGAGCGCATAAAACATCAATGCGGAATTGAGCATGATGAGGAAATAACAGCTTCCCAACTGACCTAATGCCATTCGTGTTGCATCGGTTAGGACGCCTGCTTGCAGTAGACCATTTTGGAGCTTGCTGGAGGAGAGGAAAGCGGGTGGGATGAGTTCGTGGTTGTATCTTTCGGGAAGGACGATGGCGTAGATGGTGCCGGCTAGGACGCTGATTGGCTCAAGGATTCCAAAGAACAGGTACTAACGCATAGCCAATACGTGAGAGAAGAAGATCAGGGTTCCAAGTGCGAATGTCAGTCAAACTCGAGTTTGGAGCGGACAAAGGCTAGGATGTTGGAAGAACGTACCCAGTGGTCAGGTAAAGGATCCAGAGCGGCGTTGACTGTCGACATCTTGTGCTCTATCGATGTTACCGAGAAGTGATGAATATGGATAGAACGGAAGGGTGTAAGGGCCGAAAGGACAAAGATGTGGAGTTAATGCACCACGACCATGCATGCAGCCTCAACAGCGGCGGCGGCAGACGGCCAAATCTCGCGCCGAGACGATCACGTGCCATTGCTCATTGGCGCGAAATTACGGCGATGTTAGAAAGGAGTAGATAACAAATTTGGGAAGTTTAGCGCGCCAGTCGAGACGCGAGTCAGTCGAAACCAACACTTTCTTTTTGGCGGGAAATCAACACCTGATGAACCTGCATGAACAGGTCAAGGACTTAGCGGAAGGAGGTTAATGGTGTTCGTCGCCGTCGAGACTACTACCATCATCTTCATCATTGTCATCGTCGCCATCACTAGTGGAGCTGTTCCCATTGTGATTCCTGCTTCATTCTAGGATTCTCACCGCATTGTACCATTTGGACCGCCTCTTCATCATCCAAATACACTTCCGCAGTCCTGCTTGTCCATCACTTTACGGCACTTAAGCTTTTCTTACTCATCTGCAAAACCTGCGCAGATCCGTTGCGCTCAACGTACCACTAACACAATGTCGGACATCGCCCCCGCACCAGCGCCGCACAACGATGACGCATCATCCACCCTCATGCCTCCTCCCCCCTCTGCATCCGCAAACGCACCTTTTCTCTCCCCAGCAATCGTCGACGACGCCCGTCTAACCGACGAAGACATCGACTCGCTCATCACCTCCCTTTCCCCCTCTTCCGAACTTGACCACTTACGAAATATCGAAAAAACCATTCGCGAAACCCAAACACGACGTCGTCGTACCGAAGAAGAAACACGTGCCAAAATCCACGCCCTCTCGTCAGCCCTCAACGATCTTAAGAAACAGAGTACGAGACAGGCTGCTGACTGGAGAAGCCTCGCTACACACGCAGAAACGATTGAGAAGCTGGACAATAGGAACTTTGATCTAGCGAAGAAAATCAATGAACAAGAGGGGTTATTGAGCGGTATGCAAAGCGAAATGGTTTTGCTGAGGAAAATGCAGGAAGAGTTGGAGGAGGTCGATGTTGAGGATGAGACAGAGATGGATAAAGATGCGTAAGTTTTTTTTGGCCCTCACACCTACCCTTCCTGACTCTTTCCGCCCGTCTAAACGAAGTCTTGTACTAACCGTCAATCCCTTCCCTTTCTTGGCATACGTATACTCGGTAATAACAGCCTATGCCTACGCATCTTCAGAGGCCTCGGTTTCCTCCCTTCCAAAAACCCCTCCTCCACCCCCACTACCTCCACCAGCTCTGCAACATCCGAAGAAAAGTCAATCCAACCCGAAGACTGGTCAAGCATCCTCGTCCGCTCCGACACCCGTAACACAGCGATCCAATTCGATATCTCAACCACCCACTTAAAGTCGAACGAGATCTCTCCCTTAATTCTCGCCGATCAACTGTGGAAGGCTGCCGAATAAGTCCTCCCCGTTTCTACTTTGCCCGTTTTGACTTGATTTGTAAAGTATATCCACACATACCCCTTCACGCTCTTCTACTCAATATCACGATTGTGGAAAGAGGTAGATGATGAGATTGCGATGCACGATACGACCCGAACAAGTGCAACAAAGACTTAGACAAGGTTAGACAGCAGAGAGGAAAAGAGAGGTCGGGATCTAGCGCATCTCAAAAGCGCAACTCGAAGCTTCGGGTGTATGATGCAGACTGAGCTGTTGATAGGGTTCGGAATTCTCATGAAAGTAGAATCCCGACATTTTACCCGTCGCTCCCAAATCGTCGTATCCCCCGTCGTTGCCGGTTGGCGAGAGGTCGGGCCACATCCCACCAGCGGTATCTTCTCCGTTCGCACCGATAGACGGGTTGGGACTGGTAGGTGAAGCGGGCCAGAATCCGGGACCTGATGGGGAAGCGGCGTGCGGTGAGTGCGGGTGGTAGATCGGGTGGTAGTAAGGGATGCTATTGCCACTGCCACTGGCGGTTGAGGATTGTTGCTGTTGTTGGTGGTATTGATGCGCGAGGTGAGGTTGACCGAACGAAGAGTTGCTAGCGCCAACATTGGTGCCAGGGAGAGCGTACGACGTGGGAGCAGAGAGCGAGAGTTCGCGTCGACGTTGCGTGCGTGCAGCATACCACTGCGCACCCGACACGGTCGGAGGCGAAGTGCCAAACGTCGAAGCTGCCGTATGCGACAGAGTGGGTGATGCTGCTGGCAACGACATGCTGTGTCCTCCCGTTGTAGCGCTAGCCATAGAGACATTGCTGTTGCTCCTCCCTCTTGCATCCTCGGCCGGAGGTCGTCCTGCACTTTCGCCTAGCTCTACACAAACGTAGTAGAAACCTGCAAAGCTCGCTCCGTTAATATCCCGGACACGATGATCAGGGACCAAGAACTTCTCCTTCCATCGCATAAAGACGAAAGGCTTGTTGAGATGATTGAATCGCAATCCCGGTTTGGAAAGAGCAGAGCGGAGCGGTCGGAAGGGAGCGAAACGCGCCCAGTGCTTGAGGTCATCTGCCTCGGTAGCGCCCCACTTGCCCGTGACGAATCCGTACTGGTCTCCAATGATCTCGGCGTCAAAGTAGGTCGTCAACTCCGGCCAGTCTTCTGTCAGACCACGAATGTTGAGGTAGCCACACAGATGCGATGCTTCGAGATCCACATTGACGATGCGAACCGTGACATCGTACGAGTTGCGTCCGGACTTTTGCGTGCCGTTGAAGGTTGCACCTGGGTATAAGCAGCCTCGTCCTTTTGGGGGTACTCGCAGGCGGGAGAGTTCGGCGAGCGGATCTGGCTTGTAGGGATCGAACCAACGAACGTTGTCGAGCTTGGCTGCCGATCCTAATGATACTTTCTCTTCGTCTACGTCCATGCTTGTGATCTCTTCGCTCTTCTTTCCGTTTTGCTGCTGCTGGGACAAGTCTGTGTGCGAGTAGGAGAGTGGATCTAGGTGATACCTGACGGCTCTAGCTGGATCAATACCGACAGCATGTTCCGACGATGATGCTGCGAGTGATGTCGACGTGGATGCTGAAATGAGCGAAGCTGGTCGTGTTTGTCGCGCCAAGTTGTAGAGCTCGTTTGCGATGACCTGGGTAGACAGCAAGCTGAGTCTCGGCCTTGTCACTGAACTTGGTCCATATGGGTCGCCATCCTTCGATCCTGACGTGGCCATTGTGCTTGTGGAATTGCCTACTGCAGCAAATGGCAAGGTCGTCGGTCCGGTAGAAGAGCCAGAGCGGCTAGGTCGTCTTGCTGACGAAGGTCGACGCTGTTTGATTCCGCCTGTGACGGCCAGAGCAGGTGCGGGAACAGCTGTCTGCGAGCTTGCAGATGCATGCATTAGACTATTGCTGCTGCTGCTGCGCGATCTCGACTGCGAATGCGGCGAAGGAACCAGAGACGAAACAGGAGGTGTAAGTGAGGACGCACTGACGTGAATAGCGGGCGACATGAGCGTCGGTGCGGACTCGGTTGCGGGAGTGGAGATGGAAGCCGGAGGGAAGCTGACGACAACGGGGGCAGCGGAAGAGCTTACACTCTCAGGGCCAAGACCTGATCCATTGTAGCTGAGGCTTCGCGAGAAGCTGCCTGATCGACCCAGAGTGGACGAAGAGGAGGATGCGGCGGCAGGTTGCTCTCCATTTGAGGATCGCGACTCCTCCGTAGTTGTTGATGCATCTGCGAAGCGGATCCTGCCTCGGCTCGTCGATCTGACGGTGGCAGGCGCTGAAGATGGATCCCGCAAGGATGGAGAAAGAGACGCATGTTGCTGGGATAGGACGGTGGCGGAGGAATCATGCATGAGAACATCCTCAGTCGATTGCGCGGGTGCAGCATCACCACCCGCACCCATGTTGTCAACTGAGATGGTGAGCGGAGCTTGCTGTGCGTTGATCTGAGGAATCGCTGTGGAGGGTGAGCCACCATTTGCGACGAGAGCAGCTGTATGCGAGCCGTCATCTGATGCACTCCTCATCTCAAAGCTAGCGATCTCCTGTGTGGACGCATCAGGGTCGTGTGGATGGAGCTCTGAAGGGTGCGAGGAGGTTGCGGGGACATCATTTGTCGAATCCGAAAGTGAAGCATGGGGTTGCAAGGTCGCAATTGCGTCATTCTCTGCAAGCTGAGTCGCACACGAGGTGCAGATGGCATGTCCATCTGCGTCTGTCGGAATGGGCTCGTCGGTGCCGAGGTGACGTGATAGAGCGACAGCAGCGGCTGCATTGATGGCGGAGGTGAGGCTCTGGCCTGGCTGAAGGCGATGCTGAGAGCGGATGGAGTCGGGCGCAAAAGCGTACGAGGAAGGGCTCGGTGCTGAGATAGATGCTGAGGAAGGTGTGCGTGGCAGCGTCGATGGCCGATCATGGCTTGCGGAGACACCATCGAGTAATTGTCCGCAATGCGAGCAATGCTTGGGCTGAGGTTGCGCTTGACTGGGCTCTGATCGTCTCAGATTCTCATTGAGTGCTGCGGAGGAGGTACTGCTGCTTGCTTGCGCATTGACATCATATGACAGCGACGGTGCTGATGCTTGCGCTGTGTCCAACTGACGCTGCTCTGTGCTATTCGACGATCCGGCCTGAGGGTTGATCTCTGTAGGAGCTGAGCTCAAGGTGGCGGGCACGGTGAAGGATGGACCCGGCGTCATGATGGAATGTGAATGAGTGTGCTGCGGCACTACTCAGGATTCGTGTTGAGCTGTGTGCATTCGAAGTATAAGGCCAAGCAGAGCAGAGGAGCCGATCGTCCAGATGCTGATCACAAAGGGGCAAGGTTTACGTCGGCAGCTTGCTTAGGTGATACCGAGCGGTGAGTCGGCTCAATGGTATGGTGCTGCGCAAAAGAGCGATGCAATCGTCGAGAGATGGCAGAGGTGATTCGGATCGAGTCAGATGATCCGATGATTTGCTTGCTGCTCCGCAAGAACTGTCCTTGAGTGATACTGTTGACAAAAACACAGTTGCGCTGCTACGAGGTCGTATCTGGTCGAGTTGTGTGATGAAGATTGGTGTTGAAGACGACTTGAATCGCTCCGAGGTCGATGAGGAACAAGAAGGAAGAGATGCAATCTGCGAGTCCCTTGAGCGGAGGACAAGCGGCACTTTGAGATAGCGGTGTCCAACTCCACACTGTGACTCTGTTTAGTTAGCGTGTGACTGGTGACTTTGATGCAGCTTCCTTTCCACTGCACTGGCAGCCGAGTGAGTCGAGTCTGACTGTCTGTCAAAAAAAGGCGCTCCTTTCCCTCCTCAGTGATGCGGACAAGCATAAGCGGGGGACAAATGACTGCAGAGGTGCCGCGTTCTCGAATTCAACTCAAGGGGAAATTTGGCTAGGAATCATCTCATCAAAATCAACCCTGCATCAGTGTGCATTCAGCCTGAGATTTTGTGCGATTTCGTGATTTTGCGCAAAGGTGCTGCTCGTGTGCCTTTGCTCCAGAAAAGGGTTTGACCTCGCATACAGCTTAGCGTCGCTGCTGCGAATATGACCCCTTGACACCATCTGATAATACACCCTTCGCCTGTTCAAGTGTCCAGATCGACTTCACACAAACACCGTCCTGATAGACGAGATGTAATGGTAGAACCTAGTATGACATTCAATCTACTATTGTGATGATGAAGGGCGGCGAAGAGGACGGCCTAAGATACAGCGTAGCAGCATGCTGGGCACCTCGGCCAATCCACCGACATGTTGACCATACCCTTCAAAGATATCGCTGATAGTCAGTGGTCGAGATCGCAGTCGATACCTGCCAGTCTTAAGCACTTGAGCATCTGAGCTCGAAGGCCTCTCGACTTGCTGTAACCAGACACCTGCTGGCAATCGATGAGGATCTTTGAAGCGCAGCATCAGCGCGAACAACGGCAAGTGATTGAGAAGTCCTAAGCACGTCTCTACCACCCCAACCTCGAACCCAACAACGCCAAGGCGTATCAGCCCAAAGGCGAAGTAGTAGACGTATACGGTCGGGAAAAGGAATGCAACAAGCGTGAACAACAACGTGCCCAATAGCAGCTGATCTAGTTCATAGCTCGCATCGTCCAACCTTCCACCACGGAGCGCATTTCGCTTCTTGCCCCGAAAAAGATCGAAGAGCGCAGAAAGAACGTAGACGAATGCACGCAGCGTTCGGAACGAAAGCGTATAGAACACGGTGATGTGGAGCGTACAGATCGAGACCAGATCTTGCACCATGCAGAGCACCATTGTTACGCCCATCATGCGTCCGATCAATGCCATAATCACGATTAGCGTCTCCAAGCGCGGTATAATGTGAACCAGCCCTTGCCAGTACCAGGCACTGGTCAGCGAAGAATAGGCGTCGCTGAAGAAAAGGGAGAGCTCCGTGTTGAGCTTCAAACCTGCAGGCCAGTTCTCGAGCCATGATAGAAGCCAGAGTACCGATTCGAGGAGGTAGCGCTCGACCAGACCACGGCCAAGGTTTGCAAGCTGAGCCTTGTTCTGCAGCAGCAGTACGCTGACTGCATGACCGAGGATGATGTCATTGGCAATCAGCCAGATGGCATTCCACAATCCAATGTATGGTGCGGCGATCTCGTCGATGGGTAGCTTTTGCTGCTTTCGAAGGTAGCGCAATCGCGAAGCTAGGCGAGGAGCAACGATGAGCTGTGAGATGCGTACATCGAGCTGACGAGCGCATGCCGAGATCGATGTCAGCCTAAGCGGTGGCTGTTGAGGCCTTTTCAATACAGGATTCGCAACGACGCCTTCTATCATGACCGCATGCTCCTCGGGCGAGTAGAGAGGGTGCCGCAGCATTCGTTGGATGGTCAGTGCGATGGATGTAGCCGCATTACCCAGCAGTACAAGCATGCCGATGTGCTCGTCATGACCCTTCGACTCATGTTGATCCGACGCACTGCCATTCGTGATGCCGTTGCTGGCTACGCCGTTGCGGCTGGCATGATGGGCGAGGCGTTGCTCATGCACCTGCAAACGATTAATGAGCTCGACCGACCTACGCAGGGCTGTCCCTCTTGGCATCGGCCCTGTTTTCGGCTGAATGCTGCGGAAGGATTGCCAGTGCACCGGGTCGAGCAAGAGCAGTCGCAAAAACTTGTTCTGCAGCAAGGATGGCGCCGAATTGGCAGCCATCAGTTTGGAAAAGCTCAAGAGCTGATCATCAGGCAAGAGGAGCGCGCTCGCAGTTGAGACGAGCTTCATGCCAGAGACAGGCGCGAGACGAAGAGACTCGAGCGCAAAGTACTGCAGCATCCTCGTGTTGGGCACCGCATAGCCGATCAAGGTGATGGCACATGGCGCGATGTCGAGCCTTGCATTCGAATGTGCCGAGGGGGTTGTGTCATCTTCTTCCTGGCCGAAGCGAACGGCAAGAATGGTAGGCAGCTCATGTGAGGATGATGGAATGAGCATCCTCAGCCATATCGAGCTGGCGGAAGGATCCGACACGGTCGCTCCTCCAATGGTATCGGCGTTTGATGCATACGATCCGATGATCGTGAGACCATGGGACTCGAGTGCGTTGGAGACAGCTTCGTCCATGCAAATTCTGACGACGCCAACGATGATCACCGCTGCCTCCTTCGAGTGACCGTTAATGATGTGACCAACGAGCAACGTCGGAGAGGCATCGTTGCAACCTTGTGTTGAGTTGACATCCACGGAGCGGAGATGCGACAAGTCCTTGAGCTTGTCTGGCCAGAAGACGACAAGGCTGTCAACGCCAGCAAAATCGAAAGCCACCTTGTTGCAATCGAGCCTTGCAGTAGCAGCAGCTTCATCTTCGAGTACCTTTGTCTCGGTGTTGTGATTGGACATAACTTCAAAATGGGACATCTTGCGGACGATGGTCTACCACGACCTCGAACGAGTACGCGGCGAACACGGAATAGCTGAAGTCGACGAGGCGAGCATTTGGAAACAATGCTACTATCTGTAATAGTGCGGTGAGAGAACAATGTGATGATAAAAGCTGGTCAGCAAGCTGTTGCCTATCATTGATCATATTCTCCGCTGCTCGCAGTCATCAGCACTTGAGTGATGATGAAGATAAGCTACGATGCCTCCATGTTGTATCAGCCAAAAAAGGCAATAAAGTGTTTGTCCTCTGACCCTCTAGAATGATTCGCTCCAGAGGTATATCGGATCAGGTCTGTGAAAGTGTTTCTCATCCTGTGAACATGAAAGGCATCGTTGCGGCAGCGCACTGTGTTGCAAGAGACTTACTGTATGATATGAGATACCAGCTCGACAATGAAGAAGTCGAGGCGTGGTGGTGAAGAAAGAAGAGAAGATTAGAAAGCGGTTGCGGTCGAACAATGTGAAGAAGGCGCGTGTCGATCTTTTCTTTTTCGGCACTCTTGCACACTGAAAGATATTGGAAACGTGTTTGATTTTGCTGCGGAAAGTGATCTCTTCTCAACACGATCTTGTGCCGATTGCTATGATTGCGTTTGATCTAACACTAGCCTGAAATGGCGCTTCGGTTTTACGACACAAAAACGTGTTTTGCGTAAAGACGGGCAATTTTGCGGTCTTCAACTCGGATGAACCGGTAAAGGAAGGACGCGGCCGATGCAAGCCGGTTCTAACGGTGACTGATTATCGGCCTTTCCCCACTCACACACTGTATCACTTCGTCACTGTGTCACTGTGTGATGCGTTGCGAGGGCGCTGCTGATGCCGCCCTGTACCCCGCGCTCTTCTGTGGATCTCTGAGCTCTCGTGCCCTGTGCGCTACTTTTAGCATTGCCGGGTCACAGGAGCAACACATTCCTAACGCCGACTGACTGCCGATTGTCGACAGCTGTGCTGACGCTCAACCCGGGTCTTCCTATCTCTGCCCACAAGGTCTGCTCTGACCGATTCTTTGATCTTCACCATCATCTTATTTGAACTCATCTGCGCAGAAGGAATTTGTCAACATGCGCACCGCAACCCTTCTTCGCGCCTCTTCCAAGGCTATCAACGCCAACACCACCGCACGATGCCTTTCCACTTCGGCCACCGTTAGACTCGCCCAACCTGCTGCTGCTGCTTCTTCCAGCGACGCAGCCAAGGCACAGCTCAGTCAGATCGCTCTTTCGCGAGCCGAGGACGTCGAATCTAAATGGCAGGGAACTTCCATGCTTGGTGGCACAACCAAGAACTACGTCGATGGCAAGTTTGTCGAATCCTCCACTTCGTCTTGGCTTGATGTCAATGATCCTTCCACCCAAGCATTGCTGTCGAAGGTTCCCCTGACCACGGCTTCGGAGTTCGACGCAGCTGTTGCCAACGCTCATGCCGCTTTCCCAGCTTGGAGGGAGACCAGTCTGCTCACGCGTCAGCAGGTCATGTTTAAGCTTCAAGCTCTGATTCGAGACCACATGGACGATATTGCCAACGCTATCGTCCTCGAGCAGGGCAAGACTTTCGTCGATGCCAAAGGTGACGTCTTGCGCGGTCTTCAGGTTGTCGAGGTTGCTTGCGGTATCACTTCGACTCTGATGGAAGAGCGAATCGAGGTCTCGAAAGATATGGACACGTACGCTCGTCGCGAACCTCTCGGTGTGACCGCTGCCATTGCTCCTTTCAACTTCCCCGCCATGATCCCACTCTGGTCCATCCCTATGGCCACTGTGACCGGTAACACCCTCATCCTCAAGCCTTCCGAACGCGTTCCCGGTGCCTCCATGATCATCACTGAACTCTGCGAACGAGCCGGTATGCCTAAGGGTGTCATCAACGTCGTCAACGGTGCCGTCGACACTGTCAACGCTATCTGTGACGACCCTCGTATCAAAGCCATCTCCTTCGTCGGCTCCGACAAGGCCGGTGCTCACATCTACCACCGTGGTACCGCCAATGGCAAGCGCGTTCAGGCCAACCTCGGCGCCAAAAACCACGCCATCCTCATGCCCGATGCCAACAAGAACTTTGCCCTCAACTCCATTGCAGGCGCAGCCTTTGGTGCAGCTGGCCAACGTTGCATGGCCCTCTCCGTCGTTGTCGCCGTCGGTGAAGCTCAAGCTTGGATTCCTGAACTCGTTGAGCGTGCCAAACAGCTCAAAGTCTCCGGTGGTTTCGAAGAGGGAGCCGATCTGGGACCTCTCATCTCGCCTCAGGCGAGGGACCGCGTTCGCAGTCTCACTTCGAGCGCCCAAGAAGAGGGTGGCAAGATCTTGCTCGATGGCACCAACTTCTCCTGCCCCGAGTATCCCAATGGCAACTTTGTCGGCCCATCCATCGTTGAAGCTGGCCCAGGCATGAAGGCTTACGATCAAGAAATCTTCGGCCCTACCCTCGTCGTCGTCAAAGCAGACACGCTCGATCAAGCCGTAGACTACATCAACAAGAACAAATACGGCAACGGTGCAGCCATCTTCACCACCAACGGCGCCACCGCACGCAAGTTCGAAAAGACCGTCAATGCAGGTCAACTCGGCGTCAACGTCCCCGTCCCCGTCCCTCTGCCTATGTTTGCTTGGTCCGGTAACAAGGGTAGTGTATTGGGCGATATCGGATTTTACGGTAAATCGGCACTGAACTTTTACACGAGTTTCAAGACGACCACTTCGTTGTGGAAGTCGGAGGATGCGCAGATGAGCGAGCGCGCCAGTGTGAATATGCCTACCATGTCGTAAGTCTCACTTGGGTTAGTGCACACGAGCTTTGGGTTCTCAATAAAAATCGCTTCTCGAACAAGGTGCTGCGACTGTATGTATGTGTGTATTGTGTGTAATACTAGGACGATGAGAGTTGTAGATGAAGACGGCTGGTTAGTTTGAGGGTAGCGTCAGGGTATGCAAAGCCACCTGATCGGTCAAGTAATCCGAATCCGCGTATCCCAACACCGATGTGATTTGCGAAGATTTCAAGCCTTTAATCCTTTCACTTTCGATCGAAGTATAGTTTGCTAGAGCTCTACCTACTTCGATGAGTTGCCATTCCCAGTCCTCTCCTGGCCCTGTTTCGTCTGCTTTTGCTTCTACGGTCACTGGTTCGGTTGCTACTGGAACGCCTTGTTCGCCTGCAGCGTTTCCTAGGGGACTTGGACTCGATGATGTGGGGGCATCTTTTCGCAACGAATCGATCACAGGTGGCGTCTTCGTACCCGACGTTAATGTCGACGTTGAGGATGCAGCAGCCTCCATATCGTTCCTCAACAAATACTGTCCCAAACTCCTAGCAATCACCGTAGAACCACTTAGCGGTTCCCCATCTTCCAACCCGCTCGAATGCGGGACGTTCTTGGCGATCCGTCGTCGTACAACAAGTCGAATCGCTTGCATCCTCTCCCAGTTGCCTTCTACACCCACTACTCCCGCAGGCAATAACCTTCCACCAGAATCAGTGCGAGCGATGCGATTGAATGCTCCTTCATCGATGATCAGTGCACCTGCTGGATGGAGGGCGTGTAAGATGCTCCATTTGCGCGAGGAAAGGGGATTTGGTTTGGGGAGGAAGATCGTATGCGGAGGAGCGTCTAATGGCGGATATCCAATGAGCTCCTTCTCTTCCGATGCGAGGGACGAAACGGACGATGCGAGCGAATCCATCTTTGGCGTGGATCCACTCTGTTGCTGCGAAGCAGAAGAAGCGGAAGGGATGCCTTTTGCGACAACCTTGATCATGTTTTCCGGATGCTCTCCATTGATGATCACGGTTGCGACGCCTGCAGCTGTTGCCAGTTCGGCCGCGATGAGCTTGGTCTGCATTCCACCGGTTCCAAAGCTCGATCCCATCGTAGCAACGCTGACTGCCTTTCGGACCGCTGCTACGTCTTCCACGACGCCTAACCTTCTCGCATTCGGATCGCTTCGAGGATTGCCCGTATACAGTCCGTCCACATCTGTGCACAGGAACAAGTAGTCCGCATCCACCAGTCCCGCTGTGATCGCTGACAAGGTGTCGTTATCACCGAATCGAAGCTCAGATACGCTGACGGTATCATTCTCGTTGACGATCGGAATCGCATTGAACGGTGCCGAAATGAGTGTATTCAGTGTTGTCCTAGCATTGTTGTATCTTGGTCTATCCGCAATGTCGTTTCTCGTTAACAGGACCTGTGCAACGTCGATTCCTACCGTGCCGAAAAGTGAATCCCACAGCGCAATCAGACGCAACTGTCCCAGCGCAGCTAACGCCTGTCGTTCACCTAACGCCTTCGGCTTCTCCGTAACATGCATTCGAATCCGACCCATACCAATAGCACCCGAGCAGACGATCACGACCTTGTGCCCGAGCGATCGAAGCGTATGACATGTTTCAACGAGGGAAGAGAGGATCGCAATTTTGGGCAGTTGTGTCTTTTCAGAGATGATCGAAGAGGTGCCGAGCTTGATGACGATCGTTTTGGAGGCGGAAGAAGGAGCTCCTGCGAGTGGAGCATTGCTGGAGCCGACCATCGTGTAGGTGGTGATGAGGGCCCGGAGGTGTAGGAAGAGAGTAGTGATGATGATGGTATCAAGAAGAACTGATGCGTGCAACCCAAGGCTGGAATTGGAGGTCCGTGTGACTCGCCGTATATTTGCGGAATGATTTTTATTTTGATTTAAAATTGAAATTAGCCGCTTCTTTCACCGTTGGCGCCGGCAGACTATGCTCACCACCGTTCATAGGTGTTCTGACACTTCTCGCCGAAGCGACAAACACACACTTTCCAGCCGTTTTGCAAAGATGCGAACAAGATGTGAACATATGTGGTGAACTCGCTAGTAATACAAATCGTGGACACGAGGTGCCACGAGATCAGAGAAATAGAAGAAGTGGGAGCTTTGTGTCTTGGGAAACTCGCTTGCTCAGACGTAGGCCTTGCCATCGGTCTGTACGACTTCTTGCAGCTTCAGACATAAGTTGAGCAGCTGCAACTCTTCATCGGCACCATCCGTTAGACACTTGTCCATCTCTGCCATCAACAAAGCCGCCTTCGCTTTGATCTTGGCCAAAGTTGTTGGGTGGGCGATCAAGTAGTCGTGCAGTTGCGTCAACAGTTGTGTGATGGAGTAACCTTCCCTGGTGATAATTCTGACCTCTTCTCGGATGCGGTCGAATGCGTCTTGCTTCTGGTTTCCGCCCGCGATGGGTTCCATTTCGACATCATCATCAGAGGTGTAGGCTTCGATGCCTACTGCGTCAGCGAGGGAGGAGATGACGCGGGATGGTACGACACCTGCAATCTCGACGATGGATTCCGAAGTCACAGCTGATTTTTCATCTCCAGCGATGCTGTGTAGTCTCGATGCGGATTGGAGGTAGGTGATTGCACGACGAAGATCACCATCCGAAGTGTGGATGAGTGTATTCAAAACCTGTGCATCTTCGAATGAAACCGACTCGGCACCTGCGATCATCTCCAGCCTCGTCTTGGTCGACGACGTGTCCAACGACCTGAACCTGAACTTGCTGCACCTCGATGCCAAAGGCTCGATGATCCTCGTCACGTAGTTGCAAACCAAACAAAATCTCGTAATCCTACTGTATTGCTCCATAATCCTCCTCAACGCACTCTGTGCATCTTGCGTCATACTGTCCGCTTCATCCAAAATAATGATCTTGAACGGCGGACACGGAAACCCTTCCTTCGGATTTGTCACCGCCAGCTTTGCAAAGTTCTTGATCTTTTCCCTAACCACCGAAATACCTCTCTCATCCGACGCATTCAACTCCAACACCCTCGTCTTCATCAGTTCCGGTCCAAAGAGTTGCCTTGCCAGCGCAAGGATGGTCGAAGTCTTGCCTGTACCCGGCGGACCGTAAAAGAGCATATGCGGGAGATTGTTGGACATGAGCGTCTTTTTGAGCACGGCCACGGTATGTTCTTGCGCTGCGACATCGTCAATGGTTTTTGGACGATACTTTTCGACCCAAGGACGCATGGCGGCTTTTTCTTTGGCGAGTTTCTCCTTTTGCGCTGCCTGGCTGGCATTGTGCGCTTTCGACGCTTGTTGTAGGAACATTCTGGGCGTGCCGCTTTGGACAAGGTGAGTGTGCGTTGGCTTGATAGGAAGATGCGAAGGTCAGAAGAAGGTGGTGTTGTCAGCAGCAGAAGCTTGGCGCAGCGGTTGGTGTTGCTCTGCTCTGGGCTGAGGCAACGCAGTTGCGCACGGTGATCTCGCACGGGTGCCAGATTCTGAAAAAGTGTGTGGAGCAAAGAGAGCTTCCAAACGCGCGACGCGTAAAGTCGCCTCTGCAAACGCACACAGTCGCTCAGTCGCTGCACTAAACTTTGAGTTGAAAGTTTTGGCTGGCTTGCTTGAGGCATCAGTGATGCTCAAGCTGCACGTAGCGTGCACTCACGCCAAACTGTCAGTCAGTAGCTGGGAGTGTGAGACCGATGGATGGATGAGACGCCTGTCTGTGTGAGTGGGAAACGTCACCGGAGACAGGTTGCCGCTGTGGTTGGGAGACCAACACGACACGTCCAACAAACTGAGCAGTGTCGCGCTAAATTCCACACGGCAGTTCAACGCGAGATCGAAGCTGAGCCAGAAAGTAATTTACACGCAGCGAGAAGAAGGAAGAGGGTCCAAGCATCTACTCTTCTTTGTCGAAATTCAACCAGGAAGCAGCGAGCAAGCCGTGTGTTGCTTTAGGCTGCGTGCTGCAAAGTGAGTGTGACCAACCGCGTCTCAGCCAGCTAGACTGGGAAGAAGATGAAAGGGCGGAGAAACGAGAACAGCGAAATGAAGCCCTTTTTTAGTGAGCTGCGTGACGCGAAAAGTGTGACACTGAAGAGAGTGGGTGTGTGTGTGTATTGGATGAAGTGGGCGTGTTGCAAGCGTGATTGCAGCAGCTCAAGCGCAGCTTTCAACGATTGCACTCAACTCCTCCTCATCATCTTCAATACACATCACTCACCCAGCCACCAAGCAAACCATCTTCTTCCGCTCCAACGACCACCCTCAAGCCAACGGTGTTACGGTCCATACGTCGTCTCGGATCCTCCGCCGACAAAAAGCATTCGTTCGAGCTAGCTTATCTTACCCCGATCCGACCCCAATCAAAGGGCTCGCAAGTTCCGACGTCTCCAGCCGCGCATACATCTGACCATCTGCTCAGCCTTCGGTCGTTCCGATACCTAAGTCATCGTACGACAGCAGTAAGGCTTGGCAGTCATATCTAACATAGCCCTCAAACGGAAGGGACCGACTACTCGAGAGAGAATCTGCCAAGCATTGGGTCACTTGCGGGTTGCACCTTCACAGAGGTCTCTTAACTGAGCTCTCACAAGCACACTCTCACGACTGAGCGATGAGCGTTCTTGTTCCACCACCTTCACCCTCACCTTCGTGCTTTGATGCCATGCTCTCTGACTCGGACATCAACATCGATCGAACCATGGCTACCGACAGTCTTAAGCGCAAGGCTTCGACCACAAAGTCGCAATCAGCTCGCAGCAACGCATCTTCGAGCGACGCCGAGAATCGTCCCATCACACAGACTGCGGAGCAAAACACCACAAAGCCGAATCGGGCCACAAAGATGGACGTTGCACCAGCAAAACCCGCACCATCATCATCCTCGCCTTCAGCACCTGCTGCCAAGAAGGCCAAGCTGGCTAGTGTGACTCCGTGGGTCGAGCTCAAGAATGGCAAATTGGTACTCAAGCAGAAAGCCTTTAATTGGGCTGATACCCTGCCTGTCCTCAAGACTGTCATCGCATTCCAGGAGTTCCTCGACAGGCATGAGAAGCTCGATGAGATCCCAGCAGAACACCTCCATGTCATTGCCAAGCTTGCTCATGAGAGTGACAAGTCACTGGTCGAGCTCGCAAAGACCATCCGCAGCCGACTCATGCCAGAAGCTGATCTTGGCTCCAGCGACTCCGAGACTTCCGCAGCTTCGTCCAGCTCCAGAAGCAAACTCACACTCCCCGTCATTCAGGCTGCGATCAACGCCGTCGCAGAGAGGACCAACTACGGTATCGACAACGCTGACATCCCTTCGAGCTCCACTGACGAAGCTGCCACTGTGCCAGCCGCATTGCAATTGTGGCGATGGGAGGTCAAAGATTACGCCAATCTGCCTATCGATCACCTCGAAAAGATGACAACCCGACAAAAGGAGCGCGAGGAGGCACGCGCCCAAGCACAGCAGCTGTTCAGCAGTCTCAAAGAAGACGAGAGACAGGCGTTGCTCAGCAAGAACACCAAATCCAAGATCTCGGCTACTGTGTCGAAAGAAGCATCTGGCTCATCCACATCCACGCCAATCAAAGCCAAAGCTGCTACAGCAGGGTCGAGCGCGTCTCAACCCATCGCCATCGATGATGACCTTGACGACGGCTCGGTTGCTGACACAGAACACGACGGTGCTGCCACCGGCATGACCGCCCCCTCGACACCTGTCGCTTCGCGCAAACGCAAGGCATATCCGTCGACATCCACACCTCAGTCCACTGCCAAGAGCGCTAAAGCAACGGCTGAAGCTTCCACACCGTCTGCTTCGTCCTCACCAAAAGACAAGCGCAAGACCAAGGAACCAACAGAACTCTCACCAGAAAAGCAGAAGGAGAAGGACGAGAAAGATGCGGCAAAAGCCGAACGTCTCAAAGCAAAGGAAGCCAAACGTCTCGAACGAGAAGCCAAGGAGCTCGAGAAGCAAAAGGCGAAAGAAGCTAAGGAAGCAGAGCTGAAGAAGGCTGAGGACCGAAAGAAGCGTCAGGCCAATCTTCTTACCTCGTTCATCAAGAAAGCTACGCCCAAAAGTCCGACCAAGACTGGCGTCGCTGCAGCTGCTGTTGCCTCCAGTAGCAGTGCTATCGCTGGCGGCAAGGCTGCAGACAACATTTCTGACTTTGATCGCACTTTCTTGCCTTGTCAGTACAAGGATCTTGCTCCTATCAACCGCTTTGCTTCCGAGACTGGCGAGAAGCAGCTCGAGATGGGTCAGGAAGACTTGACACGCGAAGAAATGCTCTCGCAGTTCCTCACTCGTGCCAAGACTCTAAAGGGATCCTCTTCTTCTAAGCCGACAAAGCGACGCAAGGGCGTTCATCCTCCTGCGTCTGTCCGGGAAATCAAACGCATCGTAACCGAGTCGGACATCCTGGGCGGCGACGCTCAGGAACAGGCAGAGAAAGCACTAGATATGCTGCAAGACCGCAACAAGGTTCAACTCAAGCTCCTTCAATTCGAATCGGATCGCCGTCCAGGATGGTATGGTACATGGACCAAGTCTACCAACCTCATCTCGCCCCGTTGTCCTCTTGGCCTTGACCCCGTTTCGCTCAACTACTCGTATGACTCGGACGCCGACTGGGAAGAGATGGGCCAGGTCGAGGGTGAAGATGTTCAAGAGGGAGAAGAGGAGAAGGAAGACAGCCAGGGTGAGGAAGACGATGATTCCGAGATGGACGATTGGCTCGTTGACGACCTCGAAGTCGAAGAGGAGGAAGAACAACTTCGTGCGGCCGCCACGAATAACAACGCGATGGATATCGACGATGATGAGATCGTCGAAGTCGATGCCAAAGGTACACCTGTTCCAGCGTCAGCTCCTACCACCAACCTTCTCCACCCGAAAAAGAAGAAGAAGGTCAAGCTTCTGGGTCGACGCTTTGAATCGAAGTTGGTTCCCTTTTCGACAGGACCGCACTGGGAGGCTGAATTTGGACAATGCGAATACACCTACTTCTCAAGCTACAGGATCGAGTTGCTCAACGATGCTTGCTTCGGCCTCAATCCTTTCACTTTCACTTCGGTTGAACCTGCCACCACCGACATTGCCGACGACCAAGCAGCAATGGTAGTTGACACGCCCACGAAAGTCCGCAAAGCAGCCCTCCCAGCTGGTGGCGTCCTCGCTGCGCTCTGGGGAGAAGCAGCCAACCCCGCCCTCCACCCCTCTGCAGACGCCCCTTCAACACCAGCCGAAGCAGCACCAACAACGTTCAAACACACCCTACGTGAGGACGCCATCCCCCACCTCCTACGCGCTATCGAGAACAGCACCAAAACTCGCGCTGGCCTGGTAGACGACTTGAAGGAAATGTTGGACAAACTGGGCAAGTCAGCTTCGAAGAATGCGATCGGAGAAAGAATCACAGCGTACGCAAGGAAGGAGAAGAAAGTGGGCAGTGCTTGGGTGGTTAAGGATGAGTTCAGGGCGTTGATGTGAAGTAGAGCAGAGAGAGAGAAAGGGGCAGAGAGTGAGGATCGGGGTCTTGTTGTCTTGTTTCATGTTTCGTCTTTGTTGAAGCTCAAATTTGCATGCTGTTTCGCTCAATTGGTATAGGGTTTTGGCTGAGAATGGCAAGTGTGTTTCTGATAAGATCTTAGCATTGAGAAAAGCAAGGACGATCAAAGTGTAGAAATGGGACGTGGGCTGAAAAGGTTAGTAGAAGGCGCCGTAAGTTCCGCCCGGTCGACTTTGCTGTCCACCTTGCTGCTGTTGTTGTTGTCCAGCTCCCTGTCTTGCCCCCCAGCCGAAATTCTGTCCTGCAGCACCCTGTAGTGGAGCGTTGGCGCCTGTGCCTGGAGTGAAGCCTCCTCCCCCACCGCCGCTGGTGTTGTTGGGGCCACCGTAGGGGTAAGGTTGGTAAGCTTGCTGTTGTTGGAAAGAAGGTGGGGGGCCGGGTGGAGGGGCGGTAGCTGTAGCTGTGAAGCCTAGACCTGGGATTGCAAAGTCTTCTTCTCCTCCCATTGCCCCTCCCCCTGGTGCTGCTGTTGCTGCGTTTAGCGGGGCGAGAATCGACTCGTGGACATTAGCGCCAATTGTGGGGATGAAACTCTTCATCGCTGCTCCTAAGCCTGGAATGAAACTGTCGTCCCCTCCTCCCGCTCCTCCGCCGCCAAGGTTGGCTAGGAACGAAGCGCCACCCACGCCATCAAATCCTGCATTGTGATGCTGTTGGGCGACCGAGTCGGCCGGACGAGCACGTTCCCAAAATCTCGTCATATGATCGTTACTACCCGAACACAAAAGATGTCCAAAAGGATGCCATTCCAAACTCCACACATTACTCTCATGCGCCGCATCCATTTTATGCACAATCCCTCCCTCTTCCCCCTTCCTCCCTTCGCCAATATCCATTCCTTCCCCCCCACCTCCTCGCAGCGAAGAAACGCCAAAGGTGGTCGAAGAGGAAAGCGTTTCATTCGTCGAACTGGTAAGATCCCAGAAGATCATACTACCCTCACTTCCACCTGAAACCAAAAGGTCGTTGTGGAGCGGGTGGAAATCGAGCGAGCAGACTTCTTTCTGGTGACCTTTGAGCGTGGAAACTTCTCCCATGGAGCGCAAGTCGTACAGTTTCACCGTCATGTCTCTCGATGCGGTTGCAAAGCGCAATCCGTCCGGACTGAATTTGATCGCCTGTACGGTGTTCTTATGACCATGGAAAGTAGCCAAGCATGTTCCGCTGGGGTTGGCACGTGGATCCCAAACTTTAACGAGGTTGTCTTTACTCCCGCTAACGAGTAAACCTTTCGACGAGTGCCAATCGAGACATTTGACGTCCCAACCGTGACCCGTAAGCTCACGAATCTGTTTGGCACTATCAAAGTCCCAGATTTTGAGCAAACTGTCGTCTCCTCCGCTAGCGAACTTGCTGTCGTCGGGTGAAAAGGCGAGCCCACGAGCCGAGTCAGCATGCGCTGTGAAGGCTTGCAAAGTGTTAAGATTCGAAGTGAAGTATTTGACCGTTCCGTTTTGATCAGCTGAGATGAGGTAGGTTCCGGACTTGCTCCAGGCCATGGCACGTACAGCCGACTCGTGCGCTTGCATAATGGTTTCAAAGTTGAATGTCAAGCCGTTCCACAGAGTGAACTCGCCAGACGTTGAGCCTGTTAACACCCTTCTACCGTCTGGCATCCATTTGACGACGTTCACCGGGCAGCGGATCTTGTTGGTACTAGTATGCACCAGGACGCTCGTAACACTCGTTGCCAGGTTGTCGTATCCTGCTGGGAGGAGGAAGCCGGGAATGGCGTGCGGACTCGGGTAGACTAAGCCTCTCAACGCATCGTTGCGGGTCGAAGTAGCGAGTTTTTGTCGAAGAGAAAGATGGGATAACGAGCCAAAGTAGTCCACTGTGCGACGTTGCATGAATTTTTTGATTCGTCGACCTTCGTAGCCGAGCGCGGTAGCTGCTTGCTGTGCCGCCATCTCCTGAACTGTGCGAGGATCTGGTTGAGGTGGCTGAGGTGGTTGCGTGAGGTGCAATGTTGGGTTCCAGACGCGCTTGATGGGTGGGCCATCGTGTGAGTCGTCAAGGGTGCGTTTGGATGTGGATGCTACATTTGAGTCTACTTCGTCCACTGGTGTTAAAGGCGAGGAAGAGCGAGATGCGGACGGCGAAGCGTCAGGCAGTGCAGAGCGTTTGAGGGAAGGCGAGGCGGGCGATGCCGGGGCCGGCGCTGTCGAAGTCGCTGTTGGCGCCATGCTGGGCAGTCAAAGAAAGGCTTAGCAGTCGAGAACGTATAAACAAATGTTTGTTTGTACACAGAATGACAGTCACGCGATGCTCGTTGGACAAAGCCTGGGCGCTTGGATACGAAGTTGGTGTAGCAAGCGAAGGATCCGTACGAAGTTCGACTGAAAGGAAAGATATCTTGAGACTCCTTCACGGTGCAATCACGCTTACGCTTGTAGAGGAGTATGCAGAAGAATCGTAGACAAGGCAAAAGGTGAACAAGGTGTGCAGGGGAGAGTCGATGATGAGGTAGGTGTTAGGGAAGGAAGAGGCTGTGTTGGGCCCACATATCACGGTACGGCAAGCAAAAGAGGACAAAAGTCGGTCTGACCGCGTCCAGACTTCCGATTTCCGCTTCTGCATTTTTACAAATTGTTAGACCGTTACAACCCCGTGCAGAGGTCTTTGGAACGAAGACTAAGCGATGTCGTCACAAGCTCGAACACTCGCAGAAGCTCTCACACACACCGCTCTGACGAAAGCATCGTCGCATTCAGCCTGCGAAGACGACGAAGGTAAACAATGCAAAAGTTGCGAAGAGAAACAATTAAAAGTACAAATACAACAGTCACAGGAGAAATTTCTAAGCACCGCCATGACCAGCACCAGCATTGACCGCAGCCGTAATATGATCCCCTAACCCAGTCGCCAATGTGAAAGACATGACCAGCAAGCTTTGTCCGACTACATCTACAAGCGAAGAAACGAAAGGCAAGCAGTAGATATCGGGATCGTAATCCCTGCTCCACAGCACCAGACAGATAACGTGTGCCAAGTACAATGCGAATACATTGGCCACAACGCTTGCTCCGATGAAAGCAATACCGAAGATCCATCCAAACGTCATTTGGCCTGAAGCACGGATGAGGATGATGAATGTGGTCTTGATACCAACACCCATGGTAAGGAGGCTAAGAGGTACGAGCCAACCTTCGATCGGTGGGATGGAGAGGACGGAGCGGATAGAAGCAAAGACTCCGCGGATGCCGCCGACGTTGCCTGCTTTCGAGGTGGCACGGAGCAAGGATGCACCTTTACCCGAATGGAGTGCGGTAGTGATGCGAGAGGCAAAGATGGCAGCACAGGCGCCAGGAAGACCGCTGATCACAGGAGCGAGCAATGCGAAACCTTCGTATCGTCCGACAAAGTTGTCCAGAACCAGTCCAGCTCCAGAGGAGATGAACATGGCCATCAGCAAGGGTACCCATCCCGAAGTCAAGAGCTCTCTAACGTAAGCATTGCGGTAGGTTGCTACGAACGAGAAGACGCAAGCAACGGCCATGGCAGCGAGAATGACGGTGGCGAGGAAGGTACCTTCAAAGTGAACCAGCGACGAAGCCAACAAGCCCAAGAGGGTGAGAGTGGTAAGATCACCAAGGGAAGCAGCGAGTGGCGAAGCGATGTTGTCCGGATTGGCACCGGCACGTCGAGCGATGACGACGAGAGCGCACATGAACGAGCCGAGTACCGCAGAGGAGAGCGAAGCGGAAAGCATACCGGTGGCAATCACAAGGACGAATTCGAAGTAGCCATTGCGCAGGCGGAGAGCTGGATCGACAGGTGGCTTGGGATGGTGGTGGATGATACGGCGTTTGGTCAACCAAGAGGTACCGCTTGCCAAGGTCACAGGCGAGGATGTGTTTGGGAGGGATCGACGACGATTGCGAAGAGTGACGGCGGAGAAGGCGCTGCGAACGATACTCTGTATCAATGCATTCTCTGGTGTCTGCTGTTGCTGCCCAACTGCCACCGC
The DNA here is from genome assembly GCA_001736125.1 of Pseudozyma tsukubaensis. Taxonomy (NCBI): domain Eukaryota; kingdom Fungi; phylum Basidiomycota; class Ustilaginomycetes; order Ustilaginales; family Ustilaginaceae; genus Pseudozyma; species Pseudozyma tsukubaensis. Next base: position 59,968 of record MAIP01000088.1, on the reverse strand, counting down.
TGTCGGCATAGGCGCCTTAACTGGGCTCTCGATTTGCGGATCCGGTGTCACAACACCCAATACGAATGCCAATACACCTGCAAACATGGACACGATCAATGCTTGAACCTGCAGCAAAGCCAAGTTGCCCCTGATGAGCGTATCTCTCGTTCTCCTTACATCCAATTCTCCGATGTTGGCAGAGGTGGACATGCGAAGCGAAAGGTTCATCTCGAGATTACCCTTCATGTTGAGCAAGATCGGGATGAGGATGAAGAGCTTGTCGACTTTCTGAAAGACAGGCCAGCGGGCGAGATGTACGAGAAGCTCGCCTGAGAACATAAGCGAAAGGACCGAGACGATGAGCGTTGGTAGTGCTTCGCGTGCGATCTCCCAGAAGCGTGAGAAGACGGAACGAGCGGCAAGACGAGAAGCCGTGCCGCGACGGTCAGCGAACCCAGCAGTGCCGAGGAGAGAAGCGTGAGTTTCGTAGTCGTCTTCCAGATCGTCTGCTGCTTCGGTGTGCGCACCTGCCGATGCACGGTGAGGTTTTGGCACTGAGGAAGCTTCCAGATCAGCAGGGTCGCGTTTCAAAGCGCTATCAGAGTAGGCCGAGTCGCCAGCCTGAAGCGTCTTTGCATCATCGTCCTCGTCGTCTTCGTCTTCGTAGTCGGTGACACGAATCTGTTGCGACTGTATTGACTTGGTGTCCGAGTCTAGGGGTCGTTCTGTGAAGCTGCCGACATTTGTGCTGGCGTCGTCATCGTCGACACTGTCGTTATCGCTCTCGCCAGCGATAGTGTGGTGGGGAGCTTGTGCTTCCGTTGCGGTATCGTCGTCGATGAGGTTGGCTACCGCAGCGGTATGCGAGTTGTTCAAGGTTGGACTGACATGATTGTTGGTGTTTGTGGAAGAGACAGAGTTCACCATAGATGCACTGGCGAGGTACTGCGTGTTTGCTGAGTGGTAAGATGCAGGGTCGGAAGAGTTGATTGCTGTGTGCGAGAGTCGAGATGATGAGTGGTGTCTAAGAGGTTGTTTGCTTTTGCTCTTGGCAGGATGTGAATGCTATTATTGCTGATGATGATGTGAGTAGGGGCTGATGAGAAGATGAAGTCGGAAAGAAGGATAGTGAGGGCTGATAGATAGGGCTGAAGGGTCGGTCAGAAGGAGAGGTTCGAGCTTTGAGCTTGACTACCGGTGAGCCATAAACCAATTAAATGGATCTGAGGACGTGCGCTTGTTCTGTGTCAAAAGTGTGAAGTGCTGCCGTCAAACGACCCTTTCGGAAGGACGGGGCCTTCTCTATCGAATCTCGGTTGGATTGCGCGCTGTGACGAAGATGCCTGATTGTGTTGCGTGACTACGGAATGTGGAGCCTCCCACCGCCGCCTACGCCTGCAGTCTCAGACTCACAACTCTCCTCTCTTCTGCATCGGAGCTGCTAAATGAGCCAAAAAGCCTTGTTTTTTCTTTCGCATATTTCCTTGAATTTGAATTTGTGAAATCCGACGACCCCTTTCTCACGATTCTTCCAAGCTGCCTGGCTGTCTGACTGGCTGGCTTTCAAATGGCTCTCGTATCGCTTAGCTCGGTTAGGCGGCCAAATGCACGCAAGCTAAGGCACACTGCATCAAGCGCTGTCCCTTCGGTAGGCGTCTCGACCATCGATATTTTTAATACAGCAGCTATCGTCTGCTTGGCCCACCGGCTTGTTGGTCCCGAAGCGGATCCTGACCCACTCTCGGCGCTGAGCTCCTAGATCCTATCTACCCCACTTTGAAGCTTCTTGGTTCAAAAGCCGTGGACGACCCTTCGTAGGAAGAAGATTAGGATCATGCCAAAGTATAGATAGGAGAAGCAAAACAAGGTCGGCCCTTCGTGTTTTGGCGTCGGGAAGCTCACCGGTCGAGGCGGACAATCTCGTGCAATCTGCAAGCGAGCTAGTCGGAGAGACAAATCTTTCAAGTCGAGACACCCCTTTAGACACAGGTCGTGTGATATGTGTCCCACCCGTCCACACACCCTTGTACAGTCCGCCTAAAGTGCTGCTGCAAGGCCGTTCTCTTTCGCCAAGCCCACATGCAAAAGCTTCCCGAACGACTTTTTCTCTTTTCTTCTTCCTCTCATCGTTTGTTTTGTGCAGATACGATGTGCGTGTCGGAAACTGAAATCGATTTCAAGCGCGATAACGCTAAATCTCACAGTACTCTTCCTTCTTTTCTCTTTTCCCTCTCTCATGCGGTTCGCAGCCGATTCATTGTGTGAAACATAGCAGTTTTTCGTCCTCCGCCAAATCCACTTTGTCCCACTTCTTCAGCGGTAGCGACCTTCGATCGATGCCACGCAGCACAATGGACGCACAAGGAGAGCCTTAAAGATCGCCATTTGTTTTTTCTATCCGTCTCTTTCCCTTTCATGGGAATAGACCCGAAGGCCCACGGTCGCGTGAGAGGCGCCTTTTCTTCTTTCTCGTTGATGCGAGTTCCCCCCTCTTAGTGTCCATTTCTGGCTCAATCTCTTTTCTCGTTTGTTTGCAGGCATTCCAAGCTAGGGAGACCGACGAGCTTACCGAAGCCGAAAGTTCCCCTGTATTCGTACAGGCGACGACGACAGTGGACAATCTCCAATCAAAAGAGATAGAAACATTCCCGCTGCAAAACATGCTTTTCGCTTGCGTGGGAGAATTCTTGAAAATCGAACCTCTGCTACCGTTGGCCGTGTCCTTGGGCTCATTGTCTTTTTTTCTTCTTCTCCGGATACATTGTTTTACGTCAAACATGCTGTCATGCTCACAGACAAAGCATCTCTCACCTTCTGCTGAACCTCGAAACGTCTCATGAACTTGCAGTTACAGCGGTGCGTCTCGGGGAGAAAGCTTGTGTTGGTAGCGCGGTGAGCAAGAGCCATTTGAAATTCAAGAAAGGGAGAGGAGAGATTTACGAAAAATGAGATTTGCGTGCTTTGCTGCCACATGTAGATACGTGTGGCTTACTTGCGCCTTCGACGAAGAAAGAAACAGCCATGTTTCGGTCATGCTTCACTGCGAAAACCAATCAAGTGTTTGGGACATGGTCGTGTGGGCTGGATTCAAGGACGGATTTGGCGGTCAGCTTTGTTCCAAGCCGCCGACAGAAGCAAAAAGACATACAAGCTCAACTTGCATATTGTTCACGTCCAATCATAGCGATGTTCGGGAGGACGAGAACTGACCCAGTCGACGAAGGCGGAGGCGAGGATGAGGTTCACCGGTGTTGGACGGTCGCTGCTTCCGAGAAGGTTTCTCTCGGATGGTCGGATCTCTATCGGGTATGAGCTTCGATCGGGCTACAGTACTCAGATCACGATTGAGCATACGGCGACTCCTTTTCACTCATCTCAACCGTTGCGCAGTTGCAGCTACTGTATTCACCTTTACACAAAGTCAAGAACAACCTATAGGCGTATTGGTTGACACTGCAGCATTCTCGACATCGCTTCTCAAAGTACTCATTGCACTTGTACTCAGTCTTCTGCGAGACAATTGGAAGTTGCTGGTTCTGCGATTCAACTCAGGGTAATCTCTTCAGTATGGTCTGACATCAGTGCCTCTAACGTACGAGCTTCAGGCGTTTCAAGATTCCAGTAGCGAGATGGGATTGTATTACGACCACATTGTCTTGTTGTTTCGTGGGTCGACTGTATGGTCGTGCCGAAAAGGATCACGTTTGAGGGGAGAAACCTGTAGCGCACGTTTACTTCTTCTTGCCCATCTTGGCGATAGCAGCCTTCCTGGCGGCCTCGTCCTCCTTCTGCTTCTTTTGAAAGGCAAGGTCCTGCAATGTACACATCGAAGTAAAGCAAAGATACAGATCAAAACGTCAGCTTCCATTACTCTTCCTTACGGTACCGCGCTTTTCCACCGCCCCACCATCAAACTAAAAATGGGAAAAGGTTGCGCAATTGGGTTCGTGAGACGTACCTCTTCGTCAAGCTCCTTGTTCTGCTTCTTGGGTGCCTTGAGCGGCTTAGCTTTGCCTCCTTGACGGCCCGACATCTTGTATATAAGTTGTTGAAAGAGGGTTGAGGTGTTGGAGGAAGGGAGAAAAGAGTTGATGAACGACGCATGGACGTCAAAAAATTAAGGCATTCAGGGTCCAGGGCGAGCGCATTTCGGAGCCGTAAAATTTGGTACAAGGTGTTAGGGTTTGTGACAAGTACGTAAGATATGGAATGTAAGTTGCCGGCAGTCACTACCTCACTGCTCAAAGGTTCGGTGATCTTCGTGTTCGATACGGTCAAACATATGACAATTGAGATTGGCACATTCTGATATAAGACGAGAAGAAAAGTCCATTGGTATTGCAATAAAAATAAGAGACTAGAAAATGTTCGTCCAATGCTGATCAACGCCCAAACAACGATGAACGTCGCTCAGGACTTTAGACTAGTTAGCTTAGTACGGTGTGTGGGCATACTTTCCACCGGGAGTAGCAGGGTACGAATCGTACGCCTCGTGCTCGCGATAGTCCTGTTGACACCCAACCTGCTGTCCGCCAGCGTATGGGTCATTCGGGCGAGGCTCCCAAACCGCCGAGTCCCTTGGGTTCAATGGGATGTCTGAATAGCTGATCTTGCTATCTCTGAACGCCTGCCTCTGCTCTCCACCGTAAGCCCTCTGTGCGGCCAACATGTAGATCTGGGTCAAACCCATCAAGACGATCAACCCAGCCATGACACCCGTTTGGGCCCAGATGAAGATGTTGCAAATGTCCTTACCCGACTGCGAGAATGCGTTTGCGTCGGTAAGGGGTACCTCAATCGACGAAGAGGACGAGGAGGCCGAGTCGGAGGGGGTTACGCCATAAGAAGAGACGCATGAGTTGACGGCTTTGCTGTGCTGTGCGCCGGCCACAACGGTGAATGCGACGGTAGCGATGATGATGGCAAGCGTGAGGAGAGTGTTGATGCGGAGGTAGGTGTGGTAGAGAGTTGGCATCTGACGTGCGACAGAAATCAAGCCGAGTATTTGCCAAACGAGGGTGATGAAGCCGAGTGCTGCGATGAGACCTTTCGACCAGGAAGGGATGACGCCATCACCAGCAACGATGGCAGGTGGTGCAAGGGCGCAGATACCAACGGCAAGGGCCACGAGTGCGGTCTCGAGGACGAGAAGGTATGCACCGAGGTTGACAAGAGGGTAAGCGCAGCAGCAGAACTCCATTCCGCCGCCATTCCGGCGTGAACCTGATCTCGCCATGATGAAGTATTGTTTGTGCGAGGTGCTTGCGATGCTAAAAGGCGGGGCTGATGTGAGAACTTTCTCTCAAAGAAGTACGTGAGGTCGTGGAAGGAGGAGAACCGGCTCCTGATTGCTTTTGGAAGCTCGAAAGATGATTTTGACCGGAAAGCTAGAGCGGTGAGGTTAAGCACGATCGACTTGCTGAACAATCAAGATTGAGACGAAGAGGTGAGGGTGTAAAAGAGCTGTGCACCTGTCAAGGATAGATGCTGAAGCTCGTTTGAGATGATGGTAGTGGTAAGAACGAAGGAGCAAGCGACGGTGGACAAGACAAGACTAGCTGTCGGTTGATGGCGAGGAAGAGTTGAACTGAAATGCATGAGCACAGCTTTCCTGCATGCACTGAGAAGGCAGCGATGTGAGTCGCTGGGTTAGGAGAGCACAGCATTGTGCATTGTGTGGCATCTTGACCGCTGCATCGACCGCATGATTTTTTGTGTTTCTTGTCTGTCCTCCTGTCTCACGAAGCAAAGCAGCAACGACCCTTTTTTCTCCCGCATGGCCAACCAGTCACATACAGTACACGGACACTGCATTTACGCCTTGATCGGCGAACTGCAGAGGTGGCGGTGCCCCGCTGCTCTTTTGTGTCGTTTTTGCGCGCTGCAACTACGAATCTTTGGCTAAATTCACAGGATTTAGCCAGAGATCGACCCTTCCTTGCTCTGAGTGCCGGAAAAGTAGATCGCTGACCAGCACAGTCAAACTCCACTCTCTGTCTGAGACTGAAAAAATAAAGTCGCCGTACTTTTGCAATCACAGCCCGATTAGCTACAAGTCCGATCCACTTTGTTCAGCATCGCTTCAAACAGGTAAAGCATCTTGAGTTTGCGAAATGACAACCCTATATACGAGCACGCCAGGAGACGTTGCGTCTTCCAGCCACCTTGAAGCGAAGAAAGACAACGCTGACGGCAGAGACTAGACAAATACTGCCCATAACGAGAAGAGCAGGGCGATACGCGTTTGTGCCTGCTCGCGGTCCTCCAAAAGCGTCGAGCAAGTAACCGGCCAGAGGTCCGCCCAGAAGCGAGCCGAATGCTCGAGAACACATCATCATGGACTGTAACGATAGCGGAAGGGTTGATAAGTCAGCAAAGAGGCCTGCAACAATCGAGTAGAGGAAGTATGTTGAGCTTACCATAGTGAGTGCGGTCTGATGGACGCCAAAGATGGCTGCGTTGACTGGCGGTTGGAGGGACAGCATGGCGCCGGAGCTTCCTCCATTCAGCACCATGGCGATTGCGAGGGTCGCTAGACTGTTTGATACTGTCCATACGGCAAGGATGCTGATACTTGCCATCACCAGAGCTAGCAGCAGACTTGTCACTGGTCCGACTCTTGTATCTGCCACTATACCGAAAGCTACTCGTCCCACTGCCGAAGCTAAACTGTACCCAGCTACCAGCCATGCTCCCGTATTCGGGCTCAGACCGGCCGACTTGGCATACGTTGGAAGTAAGAATGGCGGTACAAACAGCGGGAACGTTCCTAGCGCTGTTGCGATGAGGAGTAGGTTGAAGCGCGAGTCAAGGAAGAGTGCAGGTCGGAACGCCTCGACGCATCTTCTTCTTCTCTCGTCCTGGTGTGGGATCAAGAACCATGCCAGCGGTAGCATGACCAGCCCTGCGGCTATGCCCAAGATCCTCACTGACCACGCGAGCCCAAGCTTGTTTGCCATTGTTCTCAAGAGCATGGCGCAAGCCGCACCTCCAAATCCACTAGCACTGTAGACAATCCCACTCACCAGCCCTCTCTTCTTCTTGAAGTAGCCGACCGCAATCTGACTCGTCGAAAAGAAAACCAATCCATATCCACACCCTACCATCAATCCGAATATCGCCATACTTGCCATCTTGAGTTCCAGGCCTTCCTTGACTCCTTCTGCCAGTGGTAATTTGGGATGAGCGGTTGGCGACCAGCATGTCGAGAGACATGCATATCCTGCAGAGACAAACATGGCACCGGTGGCGGCGACTGAGCGATTGCCAAATCGTGCGACAGCTTTGGTGAAAGGTATAGAAAAGATAGGCATCGGGATCACAAGGAGCGATGAGATCCAGCCGAGTGTTGCAGCGTCCGAAGCACCTGCTGAGACAAGAGCTTCTTGTATGATGCCAAATGAGTACACCAGGCCTAGGGTGAAGAAAAAGTATACCGAAGCACAGATGACAACTCGCCATCCTTGCCAGCCTCCATCTTCTACTATTTCTTCGCTCTCTACGTCGCCATCGACGAGATCCATTTGTGTCATGCCGCTGGTTGAGGGTGTTGCCGCTCCACTGACTTGCTCCGTTGTTGCTGTGACGGCGGCACCAGTGTCGGTGCCCTTTCGGTTAGCATCTTGTGACTCAATTGTCATCGCAGTCGACGAAGACTCTATGGGCAAGCGCGGTCGCAGGTGAACTGTGTTTGGCTTGACAAGCGGCATCGAAGATGATAGAGAAGTGGTTGAGGCAGCCATCTTTGCGGCGTTACGTATCTTGATGCCAGGTACGTTGTTAGAAAGGCTCGTCAGACCGGGCTGAACGGCTTGGAATGAAGCGCCACTACCACCACCGGCGTCTCCACGAACGTGTTGCACTTGACTTGACATGCCAAGCAAGCCTATACCAACCTAGTTGCTTCGAGGATGATGAAATGACACGGATATGTAGGAACGTGGACGTCTTTCGATGTCAACTGGTAGCTGCCGGTGCGTAAAAGCGGAAAGTGGGGTGAACGATTCGCTACCAGGCCTTCGATGTGCGGAAGATGATGCAGGTCTATATGAAGATGCGACCGCTAACTTGAGCCACCCTTTGTTCTGCCCTACTTATGAGAGATGGCGTTGTTGCATGCAGCTCGAGGACGGGTCTGGCAAGGTCAAATGATGGAGCCGAATCAACCCGAACCGTTCGGATTCGAGCCAGATGATGTTCCTCATGCCCGCAGAGCTGGAAATATCTCAGGGTCCAATCTCCGCTACGTGTGGGGAAGAAGTGCCCCACATCTCTGCTCACTCGCGCATTTGCCGCTCTTTCCGCAAACATGACCTTCGCTGTACTACACACGGTCAGACCCTTTTCTCATGTAGGAGGAGTCATCGGCGTACGTACGTTGCGAGTCAAAAGGAGGAATCCATTCGGCACGTTTTGCGCCGACCGACAGAGCTCACTTGGCCATTGTAGTGGGAAGACGCCCGAAAATGGCCGGCGGCTGTCAAGAAGCACCCTGTTCCACCCGCGTATTTACTCGCTCCGCGGAGGCATATATACATTGGTGAGGACCTAACAACCAAGACTCAAGCACCACGGGCACCTCTTTCTTGCCCTCGCTGCATTGCGGCTTGTGTAGCTCACATCTCACCGCACCTGGGCCACGAGGCAGCGTTGAGCAGGAACAAGCTCTCGCAAGGGGCATCTCCCAAAGCTCGACCGATCTTGCACCTTCGCTTGCCCACATTAAAGTGTCCCGCCGCTTTGCATAGCCGTTACCACCATCATCCTGCTCCTAACACCGGCGAGCTTTGACGTCGCCACAGCTGAACTCACCATGTGCTTTCGAGTGTACCGGGGACTGCCACGAACTTCTGACCATGCAAAACGTACTCGGGTGTTGCAACGCGAGCGGCCAACCTCGCTTCGAACCGTCACGGGCATGGTTCGGGGTTCAGTCGATCTCGCTTCCGCTTCCGATTCCGACTTCCGTGCTTTGAGACCGCATTGGTGGTGCTCGCACTGCCAATGACCGCTCAAATGCGAGCTCGAAAGCGGAGCACGATGAGCCGCTGTTCACACCATACCATGTGGTCGAGCCGCTGCAGAAGAGAATTGCAAATTGGAAGAAAAGCGCAAGGGCAGAGAAAAAGGACGCATCTCAGCCGCCAAGCGCGATGACGCATTTGAGACACGTCCAGCTGTGCCCTCCGCACTTTTCTCAAAGTGAGGATTTTGACAAGGTTGCAACTGTTCCTGCTCGCTTGGCTATGATTCGGTCTTGAAAGAGTAGCCGAAACCTTGTACGATAGTGCCTTGTATACGCATAGACCAGGCAATGCATCGGTCTCGACGCTCCGCTGCGGCCTTCTCGGTCCACCTGATCTCATCTTGGCAGTGTCACAAGGGCGGAAGAGCGGAGAAGAACGTGGGGGAGAGCACCTCATGCCTCATGCCAGATGCCTTGGCAGACCCCACGGGTCCCCGCTCACTCAGCACCATATATAAGCTGCTCGTATTCATCAATTGTTTCCTGCGACACCAAGCAACGACATCAACATCATCAAGATGAAGCTCCTCTTTGTGAGCCAGACGGCGCTTATCGCTACCGTCGCAACTGCTGCCTACAGCAACGCACAGCAGACTAACACCTCGAATCCGCTCGTCACACGCAACCCTCCTGAGGAGATCGATCTCTCGCTCAACCTCACTTCGGGACCTTACAATAATTACTTCTACCGTTCCAACCTCACTGCCGCGCAAGTGCTGCTAACTAACACCACTGCTGCGGTGCCATCGGACAACTCTACCAAGCCGACGTTGAACCGCTTTGTTGTTGCCTTACCGGCAGGCAACTCGGGATCAGTGGCGTACTTCCTGCCCTACAACAATGCTTCTTCGTCGTCGTCATCCTCGTCGAACTCGTCGAGTCTGACAGTCACGCTGGGAGAGGATGGCCTCAAGGGCGCGTACGGTGACAATGGCCAACATGGTGTAACGGGCGAGCTCCTCTTCTCGCAATCCGCAACGTTGGGAACTACGCTGCTTGGATCAATCCGAACAGTGCGTGACTATACCGAAGGCAACGGCTTGACACACTCCATCTTCAACTGGACCGTCACACAGGCCGACGACCAGACCCTTTGGCTTAGCAAGCCTTGGATTAACGAGACCATTGTACGCAACACTCAAGGCCAAGAGACTGGCAAAGTGCGATACTCGCTCGAGTGGCTGCTACAGGCTAACAATGGTACCTCTTTCAACATCACTCCTTCCAACAACGGCTCGTACACCCCTCCAACAGTACATATCATCACCCCTTCTGTGAACACCAACGATACCACTCGCGCCATCCCGCCCTCGGGGTCGGTCACCTTCACTGTGACTGTCAACGAGACCGCTCTGGCCCCTTTGGCTGTGGACACGCTGTTCGAGCCAAACACAACGGCCTCTAAACAGCCTGAAGCACAGACGCAGTTCAGCTTCCTGACCTACGCCAGCAAATTCACGGCTGGTGGAACGGCTGGTGGATGGCGATTCTTGACCTATTTCGGACGCGATACCATGTTCACTACACGTATGCTTATGAACAACAAGACACTCACACCGTTCGCCATTGAGTCTGTCCTGGGCGGGGTGCTCGAGCGGATCAACATTACCTCCGGTGAAGTATGCCACGAGGAGACCATCGGTGACTATGCTACGTTTGTCAACTTGGCAGAAGGCCAGCTGGAGAAGGGCAACGAGCCGTTCTACGATTACAAGATGAAGGACACACACTATGTGCTGCTGCCTCAGCTCGCCGACTACTTGCTTAGGTACAACGCCACATCAGGACAGAATCTGACTGCCAGTGACGAGGCGAAGGCATTCTTGGACAGGCCAGCGCTTCTGGCCAATGGAACGAGCTACAGAGAGCTGCTCTATGCCAACGTCGAGTACGTCCTCAACACTTCAACTGCTTTCGCTCAGGACCCGAACAACTACACCAACTTGGCAAGGATCAAGCCTGGAGTTCCAGTCGGAGATTGGCGCGATTCTAACCCGGGCATCGGCTGGGGAGTGTACCCATACGACGTTTGTACGGCTTTGGTTCCTTCAGCGCTGTATGCCATCTCTGACATGGCCAAAGGAGGATTGCTGAGCAATTTCACCGGTAAGACAACGGCAAACATCTCAAGTGGGAGTGACTTGGCCGAAGTTGCAGAAAGTTACGCGAACATATGGGAGCAGGAAGCGCCTAAATTCTTCCAGTACAACGTGACCGCCTCACAAGCTGCCAACAGGCTGCAGAGCTACGTGCAGAGGGCCAATCTATCCGACTCGCTGCTGTACGGTCAGGGTTCTCTCAACACCTCCGCTTCGAACGCTGCTATGGAACGCAGGTGGGGAGGTATTGGCTTCTCTCGCGATGCCGACGTCTCTCTCATCCCACGTCAGGCTTCCTCGAATGCTTCGTCGCAAGGTAGCGACAATACAACATTGTACGGACTTTCACTGAAGGAGGATGGATCTGTTGTTCCCGTCATGAACAGTGATCTCTCGTTCAACCTCCTCTACTCTCGTCATCCTTCGCGCGAACTCATTCAATCCGTCATCACCGCTCTCCAGCCCTACCCTCGTGGTCTCCTTACCAATATCGGAATGCTTGTCGCCAACCCCGCTTACGATCTCAACACCACCAAGACAACTGAACTCGACCGCACAGCTTACCACGGTACCGTATCATGGGGTTTCCAAACCAACTTTATGGCTTCTGGTCTCGACCGCGTCATTTCGTCTTGCGACAACTCGACTCGTACTGAGGTTGAAAAGTCAGGTTTGACGGAGCGTCCGGAATGGTGCGATGAACAAGACTTGGTGACCGGGTTGAAGAATGCTCAAAAGATGCTTTGGCAAGCTGTCAATGGAGCCTACGAGGAGAGGTTTGCTGAAGTTTGGAGCTGGAATTGGAGCAACGAAACGGAAAAGTTCACTGTGGAGGCGCTTGGAGAGCTTAGCCCAGAGGGTACGGAAAGTGATGCGATTCAATTGTGGAGTTATGGGTTGTTGGGTATTCAGGATCCTACCATGTCGGGCAACGATACTGCATCGGCATGAGTCTTTTGCCAGCACCATCCACTTTCTTCGTCGCTGTTCGACGTTGATGCTGTCTAAAGCAATGCAGATTAGACTTCGGCGATAAAATATCCTGCCTGTGTTCATTGATTGTGTTGTTTGCACGAGAAAGGCGATGTCCCGAGAGGTACAGCTGAGCTTTCCTCGATATCGCCATCCGTATTCCCGGGCAGTTCTTCTTTTCTTCGGCGTCAATGGCGAAATGTATTTAATTCTGCCGCCGCATTTTCAGAACCCCAATTGCGGCTTTTTTTTTTTGACCCTGTGCCTTGATTTTTCCACGCGATGGAAAATAGACACCGGTGACGTCGTGGTCGCTCGACCTTGACTCCAAAATAGCAACCAAACCTCTTCCTCTCCTATGCTCTCCCTATCGGTCGCAGAGCTCCCCCGCCTGCTACGATGCAATCGCATCGGATTCGAAGAGAGTATGAAGTCCGAGACCAACATCCCGTCGGTCACCATCGGCGCGCGCTTCCTCATCTTCGCTTGGCATCGTCCTGACCTCGTGTATCAATGCGATGCATGCGACCTAGCTTTATTTTTGGAACTCCGTCTTTTCCCCTTCCCCCTTCGCCCGTTGGTCATTGCTCCTCATTCTTCCCCCCGTCTCCTCCTCCCTTGAGTTCGCTTGCCGGCAAAACATCGCACCATACAGCGTTTTCGATCGGTTGCGGTATGACGCAGAATTCGGGTTGCCCCCTGGCGAAGAGCGGAAGCATATGATGCAACACGGCCAAGCGAGACATGAATCACAATAGGCCGGACTGCAGCTGTCAATGTCCGCCGCGCGCATGTACCTGCAGCAAAGGTGACTGTTCCACCTTTCTGGGCCAACCTCATTGGGTCGTTGTAGAGAAGTGAGAAGGACATGTTTGTCACTTGTTGCCCTGTCGTGCTGTGCAACGCTGTGCGGTGATTGGAACTGTGGCTATGACGACAGTGAGACCCCCACGTTGCTCTTATTGCCCATTTCCTCCTCTCCTCATAGCTTCGACTTCCTCCTTCTATCGCAATGCAATGGAGCTCTGGAGTCCGATTGAAGAACGCATGAAGTCGATATCGCTCAATGGCCGCTCGATGAACATGGTAGAATCTAAACTTAGTATCTCCCCCGTATCGCCGACGTTGCCGATTGGCAGTGCAACCCTGTTCATTGAGACACGGAAAAAGAAATGTGGCTTGGCGCATGAATCATTATACTTGCGCCTCTACCTCTTCTCCGCGCGATATGCGCGAGACGATGCGCCTGAATTAGAAGCTTTTGCTACGCCAGCCAAGAACGGAGTCTATTGGACAAGGTCAGATGTGACGTATGGACCAGGATGCAGTGGGTGTCTGGACTATGTCGCAGCAAAAGTGCTTGGCGGTTTGCGGGGAGAACTAAACAATCAGACTGTGAAGAAGAGTCTGGCAGCGATTCATGTTGGTCTTGACAGGCTCTTGAAGGTACATATACTCCTCTTGAGCTTAATCAACCTCGCCTCCTCATCTTAACCGATACTCAAGCCTTCTTCATCCTCGCAGAGCAACGTCTTCAAGCTCAACAACCTATCTTCACCACATCACATCGCTTCGATGTCGACCCCAGTCATGTCGATGCAAGAAGTAGGCGGCAACCCTGGCTACACCGGCGGCGGTGCCAACGCCGGCCGTCTGTCCACCGATACCTATACTCCATCCTCCCCGCGCTCTCGCCGTTTCTCGCTCTCTCGTCACCGAAACCGACGTCACCCTCACGATGACCTCTCCCACCCTTCGCACGCTGGCCGACGACACCATCGTCGACACCTCCACCGTCCTCACTTTGGCAAACCCAAAATGTCCGGTTTCCAAAACCACTTCATGGCCGCGTTGGGAGAGTTTATCGGTACAACTATGTTTCTCTTCCTCGCTGAAGGAGGTGCAAAGACGGCCCAGCTCGCCGTGTCCTCGAACAATGCCCAGACTACGGGTCCGACGCAGTTGAACAATGAGACGATCATGTTCATCGCTCTGTCGTTTGGAATGTCGCTGTTGGTTACTGCTTGGATGTTCTACCGCATCACGGGTGGTTTGTTCAACCCAGCAATTACCGTTGCGTTGTGGTTGGTAGGTGTGCTGACCTCGAGGCGAGCGGTCATCCTATTCATCGCACAGATTTTCGGCGGTATCGCAGGTGCAGCCTTGATCTTGGGTCTCACACCAACGAACAGCGTACAGCAAGTGACAACGACTTTGCAACCCGGTATTAGCATCGCTCAAGGTTTCCTCATCGAGATGCTTCTCACCTCGATTCTCGTTTTCTCCGTCCTCATGCTCGCTGTCGAAAAGCATCGTGCGACCTATCTCGCCCCCGTCGGTATTGGTCTTACAATCATGGCCGACCACCTTTTCGGTGCTGTCTGGACCGGTTGCGGTGTCAACCCTGCCCGATCTTTCGGTCCTGCCGTTGTCGCACACTCGTTCAACAGCGATCACTGGATCTAGTAAGTACACCACGCTGCCTATCTTCGTTCGACAAAGCACAGCTCGTCAGTCTGTAAACACGAACGTAGCACCGGACATTAGCAGGTTCGAGCCTCCACAACTTGAGAACATAACCACTGACCCTTAAACTCTTTCTCCTCTCATACTTCAGTTGGGTCGCCCCGCTCTGTGGTGGAGTACTCAGCGTCATCTACTTCGAGTTCCTCAAAGTCTTGAAGTACAACTCAGTAGTGCTCGATCAAGATAGTGACAAGGAGATCACAGGTCTCAAGCCCATCCATGTTCGGGTATGGAACCTCATCCGACACGGTGAGAACCCGAGCGCGCTCAACCCGGAGAGCAGTACGCACTACGACAAGGAGGCTAGGAAGGATTTCGATGCCGAGCAGCGCGAGATGTTCGAAGAGAGGGAAGAGAGGAGGAGGGAGATGCAGGACAAGCCGGTGTTCGAGGGTCATGTTGGGCCGGCGATGGAGGGTGATTTGAGCCCTGTGGGCAGGAATGCTGAGGTGATGAGCACGGGGACTGGTAGCACTGCGCTGCACTCGGATAGGCAGCAGGGTGCTATCTTGCCCAAGTAGTATAGCAGAAGTATTTGTCACTCAAGCGGGCGAGCAAGAACCTATGTTTTTTTATGGGGAAGACTTGACGAGCACGATACACGACGCCCCTCAGGAGTGCTCTGTCTCCCGATCCTGCTTTTCTTCTCCAGCTACTCGTTCCTGTATCTTAAATCTATACCCGTTCCAGTCTTTCTATACGCCTGTACATCTGTGAGTCGAGATGCGATACTATATTCCATAGCTGTATTGTGCCTCTTATCTGTAGCTGTGTGTATCTGACGACCTGACGATGAGGAGCAATTGAATGGATGCCCCTTCATCTCGGCAATGCTTTTTCGTGAGCTTCAAAACTTAACCCCACAAATTTATCCGCGACCTACCTTCGTTTCAACTGTCAGCTCACGAAAAAGCATTGCCGAGATGAAGGTGCTTCCATTCGATCGCTCCTCATCGTCAGAACATCAGATCCTTACACAACGAGCTAAATGAGAGACACATTCCATTGCGATATAAGTCGGAAGCAAAGCCGCGGAAAAAATAAATGTGGGGTAAAAGAATAAAGCTCGGCGGCAAAGCGGCTGACTCGAAGGCCTACTTATCGGGATTTCATGCTTCTTCCATATGTCCGATATTTCCATCTCACCTCCTACCGCCTCTCTCTGACTCGCTTTGCTGTGACTCCTAACCACCATTGAAGCATCATTGGCATATATACCCCTGCGACTGGAGCCAATCGCGACTCTGGCTCCTATCCTTCTTGCGGTCTGGTTTGTACCAATCTGAAGGTTTTGTGTCACTGCACCGCAATGTATCTACGCCCCGAAGTGACCGTCACCGACTGGTCGGCCGTCGAGCGATTCCTACACGACCACCCGCTCGGCTTGCTTACCACAGCCATCCCTCTTGCTGGTCAACCGACGATTCAGGCCTCCCACCTACCATTTCTTTATACCCCGCCTTCAACCCCGCCAACGCTGAACGTCAATCAGACTACAGCGAGCAACAGCACAAACGGCACATGGAACAGCGCGGAATCCCCAGATCTAGGTGTCTTACGATGTCATCTCGCACGAGCGAATCCGCAGGCCAAAGCCTTACTCTCCTTGCCAAACCGCGACGATCAAAAGGAGGAGGAAGGGGAGGAGGTGTTAATAGTCTTCACCTCGCCCCACAATACTGAAGGCTACATCTCGCCGCAGTGGTACGTTGAAACCAAACCATCCACCGCCAAAACCGTCCCCACGTGGAACTATGTCGAGCTCCAAATGTACGGCGTACCCCACATTCTCCCTTCCCCACACGCCGTGGTAGATGCACTAAGCGACAAGCACGAGTCTCTTTACACCGCTAAAGTTGGAAAGAGTGGGAAGGAGTGGAAAGTTAGCGACGCGCCGCAAAAGTACATCGAGGTGATGGAAAGGGCGATCGTCGGGGTGGAGATCAAGGTGAAAAGGGTCGGGCTGAAGGTTAAGATGAGTAAAGACAAGGGAGAGGGGGATAGGAAGGGCGTAGTTGAGGGGCTGAGGAGTGTTGGGAGCGAACAGGTGGCGCAGTTGGTGGAGAGGTCGGGGAAGGAAGCGAGCCAGAAAATAGAATGACGGAGGCGGAGGGAGCAGGTGAGAAGCAGTATCAACGCAGAATTATTGTAATGGAGCATTGTGACCAGACGCCAAGAAGTGTGGAAACGAACCCTGTGACGCTGCGATGTGAGGTAGTCTGAGCAAAATACTAGCAGCGTGGTATCTGCACAGCAGAGTGGAGAGGCAAGGTCTTGCCGAAAGTGCTGAGCAAGCCGACTTCTGAGCCACTAACAAGCAAGGTAGCACTTCGAATCCCCGGACAGCTCGAAGCGCTACCTTGTCCCCGTTCTACGTACGACGAAGATATCCGGCGAAGAGGGGACGTCTCTGATGTGAACCAAAGTGGAAGCAAATGGTGAAGCCGGATTCGCAACGCCAACTACTCAAGGTGCACAGCTCGCCGACTTTGTGTGCCATTGCTTCGTAATTGGGACTGAGCAGGTAGCTGTAACAACGGGGGCGCATGCAAAACCGTCCTTGTCGGCACTCGCGACGATAGACATGTCTGGTTCGCGGCTCGATTAAAGCTGTGGATCGCGGAAGCAGAAAGCGAGCGAGAAGAAAGTGAAAACGTTCTCAACTGCACAAGACCTCTTTAGCTCGCTAGAGACGATATGTATTGCAAGCATCAGCACGGATGTAGACAAAGCAGTGATGTGCTCTGATGAATCTTGGCAGTAATCTTCTTGTACATAACACTATACAACGCTGCGGCCTCTCGCAACACTACCTCCCGCCAGCGGCGACCCCACTCCCACCCTCCGTCCCGCCAGAGCTACCAGCTTTTGCTCTCTTGAACTCGACCAACACGCGATGCATTCTACTCAAACTTCCATGCAACTCTCCCAACTGCTGTACCCGGTTCGCCAAATCTGTGTAGCTGAGCGGTCTTTCGCCCGCCGCCACGTCCGAGTTTTTTGCCGTCGCTACTGTTGGTGTCTTGGCGGCGGCGGGTCGCCAAGCGATGTTGTCGGGTGACTCGCTTCTGCTTGCTTCTCTCACAAGGTGAGTGGTGTCAAAGGTTGACTTTGTAGGGTTTGCGGGGCTTCGAGTGTCGGTAGAGTTGTCTTGCTCGTCGTCGGATGAACGCATTTCGCCTTCTTCGGGTGATTCGTCGCCGTCTTCAGCTGGTTCCGCTTTCTGACGAGGTTTTGTGCTTGAGCGCGAGTTGATTGAAGTGTTGATAGCAGTCTCTACTTCGACTTGACGCATGTCGACATCCTCGGTGCGTGAGTGAGTCGAGCCAGATTCCGATGCGCTAGAAGCGGCGATCCTGTGCGGAGAAAACAGAAGGCTTTGTTCAGTTGGCACCTCACCGGTGTCAGCCGTGCCCGACCTTGAGTTGAAGGCTTGCTCTTCCAAAGCTGCAAGTTCCATCTCTCGATCCAGCCTCTCACTCTCGATCTCGAGTCTGCGTCGAGATGCAAGGTATTCCTCCTGCGTCTTGGCGAAGCGCTGTGCCAAGCGATGCCAGTCCGATTTGGAACGCACGTCGAGCCATGGCTCTGACCAGTGAGTAGCTCCGGGCCCCACGCCTCTAATGGGTCTTTCGGCTGAGGCTGAAGGTGACTTCATCGTAGCAGACGGGGTGGCGCGAGAGGTGTTCCGAGATGAGACTCGATCGTCCTCTGGAGCAGGCCTGTCTCTCCGGTCCTCCCTGTCTTCGTACGGCCTACCACGTGGACGCCCACGAGGAGCTTCGTGATAGTCTTCGTCGTAAGAGCGATCGCGACGTCGGTCGTGGTATTCAGCTGCTGCAGCAGGACGCTTGCTGTCGCGATCAGCAGCCTCGGACACCGTCTGCAGTCGAGTGCCAGTGGAAGCGAATGATGGCATGGAGGACGAATGCGAGATGCCGCCTCGAGTAGGATTGCTCTGAGGGGACATTGGCTCAATTTTCCGGATCGACCCATCACGACTACCTTCTCGGGATCTGTAAGAACTTTCTTCTTCTCGATGCGAGCTCGATGCGGATGATTTGGAAGGTTGCATTTCCCGCGGCTGAGCCGACCTCTCTGCGGGCGCGAAGTCGTTGGTGCGTCTTCGTTTACGCTGGCTGCCCTCAGCAACGTCATCTACGCTTTTCCTTGCCAGTGCTTGTTTCGACGGCGAGGACGACAGTCTTGAAGATGTGTCCCCTGAGCTGCTTGGATGACTGCGGCTGACATCTGGCGCGGGACGTTCTGACCTCGACCTTTCCGAGTCTGAGGTCTTCATCGGTGTGGCAGATGATGAGGAGCATGTGTCGATGCCATTCTTCGCGCTCGTGTCCTTGTCAGCCGGCACCGGCCTGGACCTTTTCATAGTTACTACTTGCACTGGCCCAGGTGTTTCGCGTTTGGATCCCGGCCTGCTCTCGCTCGACTCGATCCTGTTAGCGGGCCTCCCGCGTTCGGCTCTGTCGGTGCCAGCCTCCTCCTTCTTTGCCCTTGCTGTTGAGACGTTCTTGTCAGCGGGTGGTAGGGATGACTGCGAGCGCGACTTCGACGCCAACTGCTCATTGCCTGACCGTCCCACTGTTCGAAGCTCTGAGAATTCGTCTGACTGTATGGCATGGGCTATTGGCTTATCCCTTCGGCTTGAAGATGCCGATATGGTCGGCTCCTGCTGAATCCGGTCCTCGCGCTTTGCCTCGCGCAAGCGATCGCCATGCCTCTGACTGTCATGCAGTTCTGATTTCACCTTGCGCACCGATGCATCAGGAACCAGCTCCTTCTCTTTGCCGGTCGAAGACGGCTTTGATTGTGCTGCAGATCTGTCACCACTGGCCTGGAGAGCTTCAACGGCATTCTGAGTCCTGGAAGCGGACAGCTTTGAAGGTGGCGAGGCGTCCATTCCGGCTGGCCGTCTCTCCGGTGTTGCCTTCCGTTCGGTCGAAGACGCTGCAAGGAGCCTGCTTCCCGCCTTCGTGGCCTTGGCAAGTCGCTGACGCGTCGTAAGCTTCGACGTCTTCTTCGCCGCACCACCAATTGCATCTGATGCTGCTGATCCTGGGGACGATAATACAGCGGCTCGTCGCGGCGAGTCTTCCTCCGCATGCTGTCCCTCTTCGTCACCTGCAGTCGCTCTGTGAGCTCCAGGTCTCGATGACGCCGTAGTCGAACTCGTGCTATGATCAGGTTCGTGAAGACGAGAGGTCGTGCGTGAAGGAGCTACGGACGAAGTCTTTGGGGAGTCCGTAATCGCCCTATCATTCCTTTTGGAGCTTGGGCCAACATCGTAAGAAGAGCCTTGCAGCTTAGCATGTGCTACAGCAGGCGAGCTTCCCCTAGCTCCCGGTGAAGGCTCTCGACTGACACCTCTTGACAGTGAGCTAGAAGCCAGTAGATTTGGCTCACGACGACTCGATAGCTTATTCAAGCTACTTGATCTGGATAGCGGCGAAGAAGCTAGTGCAGAAGAGGAACCGACAGACCTGGCGGTGATCAAGTTCTTGTTGATGGTTGTCTTGGACGATGACGATTTGAGCTGTGGTGAGGCGCCCTGCATCAACGCTTTGCGCCTTTCCTCTTTACGATGCTCCTCTTCCTCCTTTTGCTGTTTGAGCCGTTGCGCTACTGCAGAGACATCTCGTGTTGGTCTGACTGTGAATTTAGTAGCGATAGAGCCGATGCGATGAAGCGTAGACTCATCTTCGGATAGCTTGTAGAGCTCGTGAGGTGCTGTCGAGGTAGAAGCTACGTCAGATGTTTTGGTGGACGTAGAAGCTAGCGAGCCTGCTGCTGGAAGAGGTGCATGAAGAGCAAAGGTGGTCTCGCCGATAACCAGCAGCGGATCCGAGGAGCTGACGTCGATTCGTATTGGAGTATGGCTGGCGCCGGAGCTGCTGCTGTTGGCATTGATAAGCTGCTGAAGCGCCTGCTCGGTCAAGCGGATCTGGAGGACCTTTGGTGGTGATGCAGGGTCTTGAGCGTGACTTGATCTGCTATTGTGGTCTGATGGCTCGCCGCGAAGGTCGACACGGTAAACCGAGTCTGATCGCAGCGACATGGCTGTGTGTAGGGGACGAGGGCGAAGCCTGTTGCTTGACGGAACAGATCGCGGTGCCCAAGCTGGTTGAGTTCATGAGGAGTACGATGTCATGACCGTTGTTGCCGCCAGCAGCTGCAATGGTGTCTTTACTAGGAAGGTGGTCCGATTTGGTCGAGCTTGGTAGGAGCAAGAACCAGAAGACTGTGAGGTGAAACTCAGGGTCCAATTCCTAGCTTTCCCACACTTCGTATCAGCCCACCGCTTTCCTGAAATTACACGCTCTCCCACTGTGCCTGACAACCATCAACGGCGGCTAAATGTACTGAAGTCTCGTTGGTCCGTGACAAATTGCCGAAATGCGAGGGGCAACGCAGCACAGCACAACGCACAAGAGCAAGCTTATTAATAATCTTGATAGTGGAGGATCGGCTCTTTTTCTGTGTGGAATTTTACCGCACGTAAATCGTGCCCCAAGTGTGGTTGCGCATCGGGGAGCCCGACAGGCCAACCAACACCTGCGAAATTGCTCGGCAACGCGCTTTTTCCCTCCACCATATCCCACACGAACATACATCCAACAGCGCGTTGCACCCTGCATTGCGTCGCTGTTTCCTCGCTGCGCTGTTTTCGCCAACGCTCATCGGCTCGAATCGCATATCTGGTCACAGCTTTTGTTCTCACGGTAGGCCATTGCTTCGGAAGTAGCGCTCCAGGGAGCTTGTCGCCGAACTAGAGGCAGATCAAGGCATTTTCTGTTATCGGCTGGTTCATCATGGCGTTAAGAAGAGGCAAAGATCGCGTTTCCGCAGCTGGATCCGAAGGTAAGTTCAAGCCACAACTTCTCCCTTCTTAGCCTTGCAGATACCTCATACTGAGCCTCAATCCTGCACCTTTTCACTCAAATCCTGTTGTCGGCGCTTCCGACCTCTGAGCAGAACTGCAGCTTTGGTACGCAGTTCGACAGAATCTTCGCACGCTCGAGAAAATTCGCATCGCATCCGTCGACAAGGCGGCTTCTGCCGAAAGCCTTCGTTCGGACCTTGTCACACTCAAGGAGAGAAGGGAGACTTCTAGCGACGAGTATCGAACAAAGAGAAGAAAATTGGATGAGGTTTGTCACGATTTGACCAGTCGGACTAAGGATGAATTGGGAGCGATTGAGCAGGCGCAGGAGAAGTTGGGGATTCTGGTTGCTTTGCGATCCCCTGCTGACGGTGGAAGCGGCGCAGGAGGAGGGAGGAGCGGGACGCCTAGGAAGGATCTTTCGAGTAAAGCTAAATCGTCAGGTTCTGGAGGAAGTACGCCTACCCCATCTGGCAGGAGAGGCGCTGGAAACGCTCCGTTAGGACCATCAAACCTCAGCTCTTCTTCCTCCTCCACTTCGGCTTCCAATTCAAACACGACCTCTTCCACCTCAACCATCGCCAACAGAGGCAGACGAGAGACCCTGGCGGCCCAACACCCCCTCTCCTCCGGTCGCAAAGTCGCCGTCCTGCCCACACGTAACGAAGAATCCGACTGGCTCAAAGCTTCCATCCTCTCCTTCACCAAATCGTCCAACGAATACACCGTACAGGACGACGACGAACCAGGTCCCGAAGGAACCTACAAAGCTCCCCTCGAAAACATCATCCCCCTACCGATAAGCCTCCACACTATGCCAGCAAGCGATTACCCCCCCGGGTCGAGAGTGTTGGGTATGTATCCAGATACAAGTTGTTTCTACGGCGCAACGGTGAAAAGTGGCGGCCCCGGGTTGACGAGGAATTCAAATCTGGCAAAGTTGGCGAAAAGGGAAGCGGAGTTGTTGGAGGCAAAGTATATGTTGGAGTTTGATGATGATAATGGTGAGATCAGACAGGTGCCCGCTTGGTTGGTGGTGCAAGGGCCGAATATGTGATGATTCTCGAACTGTTGGCTTGGAAGTAATGTTAGGTGATGGCTTCGGCCTGTGCCTGTTGTACTTGTATCAAATTGTAATCTTAAGCGTTACCAAGTCTTTGTTCTTCTCACGGCTTCTAGATCTGCTTCCCTTGCCTGACACCTATATGCGCAAGAGCGCACCACAGCCACCATCGCACGTACAAAGAGACGTCTGGGTAAAACAAGATGCGAAATGCTGAATGCTAAAGAGAAAGCCAAGAGCGATACTACAAATACAAATACGAGGGCCGACGGCTACGGACAACTTTTCAAACATTACCGGAATCGAGAATCCACCACGCCATCTTACATCTTTACCTTCACCATAACGGAAACCAATCAAGTGGAGAGCGAAGCCTCAATCGAGCTCCTCTGCGAACCATGACCCTGCGCAAACAAGTCCGTGGCACCTTGACCGGTGCGTTTGACTTTGCGTTTGGCTTTGAGCATCGTGAACCTGAAACTGAGGGCTAGTGATTGGGCTGATCGTCGCAATGCGTACGAGTTGCTGCTTGACGAAGAGGAGGAAGGAGAGACGGACGCCGACGTGGATGCAAATGCGGCTTGGTGCCTGTGCTCATCGTCAATGCCGTCTGAGTGCATGTCAAGCGGTGAAGAGCGTTGGCCAGCTTTGACCGGATTGTGCTTGCTCGAGGAGGCACCAAAGACGGAAAGGTCGGATTCGGCGGCTGGACTCGAGACCACTTCGCCCGAGACAAGTCTGGGCAGAGGAGCGCGAGCAGTGGTAGCCTTCTTGCGCAGAGAGCGAGCCTTCTTCTTGCTGTCCATGCTGAGACCGGCGGGGAAGTAGCCAGGTGCTGTTGGGTCAGTCCAGGTTGCAGCTGCAGCAGTACCAGGTGTGATCGGCTCGAGCTGCCTCGTGGCTGCCGCCAAGGGGGTCAGAGGGTCTTGCTCGTCCAAGCTCGACCAAGACGGAGACGAAAAGACGCCAGATTGACGGGCAGGGATAGGTGCTTCTGTCAGACGATAGTTGCCAAATGCAGAGGGAGACGCTGGCAGAGGTGCAAGACGCAGAGGGCTATGAGCGCTGTCGAAAGACTCGACCGTATTGGCTGTGCTCGATCTGCGCTTTGCGAGCAAAGAAGAGTGCGCGCGAGAGTCTTGGGAGAATCGCGAGGTTGCTGCGGTGCTAGCACTGGATGTGGCATGAAGGTTGGAGAAAGAAGGGACGCTTCTGCCCGTTGCCAAGGATGACTGCGAGCCGCTGCCGCAACGTGCGTCAGACGAGCTCTTTCTTCGACTTTTCTGCTGGTCGGACCAAGGGGTCGAGGATGCGGATGAAGAGTATGGCTCGTAAACATCATTTTCGCTGTTGCTGTATGGGTCAGAGAGACCTTGCTCGGCCATGGCGAGTTCGCGCATCTTGCGGTCCAGATCGACGATACCTGTGAAGCCGTCACTCCAATCGTCCATGTAAGAGCTGGTACGGGAAGCTTTGCGAGTCGAAGAAGAGTGGCTTTGACGACGCGAAGATGTGCTTGATTCAGCAGGCTCGTGTGGGCTAGATCGAGAAGAGCGGCCCCGAAGGCCAAGGCCAGAAGATCCGAGAATGGGAGACATGATTGCAGAGTAGAGATGTGATGCTGGAGTAATGATCAAGGTGAGCTCAGAGTGTTGCGCTCGTAAGAAGGAGGCCTGGTACAGCGGGTAAGCTGTTGGTGTGGTGGGATAAGGCGCTGATCTGAGCAGAGGGAGAAGGGAGAAGGGCGAGGAGCGTCCGATACACCGGCCCTTATATCTCTTCGTGATAGCTCGATGACGGAGCGACGTGTGTTCGAAGGATGTTTGAGAAGGACCCTTGATGCTACACGAAAGACCCTGAACCAAGGATAGGGTAAGGGCAACGACGATAGAGATAGAGCAGAGTCGGGGTTTGGAATGCAGGGTTCTTCAGGTACCGACGCCTCCTTTGTGGCGGTAGGACACCGAGACGGTGACACTGGTCCTGAAGATTTCCGCACAAGGTTGTGTGTGTGTGTGTGTGTGTGCAACAGGAACAAGCCTATACAGTCGATTACGTCAATGTATTCGATGCGGTGAAGCGGGAATGGTAGTTGGCTTGCCGTGTCTGCGGCTTCTGGAAGAAGTACAACGTGTTCTCGAACGAATCGATCAAGCTTGCTGTCGGAAACCGGGTTGCACCAAGAGCCGACTTTGAAAATGGTATAGCCAGAAAGATTGGTGGTTGACCCTGTCAAGTCAGTGCAGATCTTCGCTTACGATCGGTAGAGTTCGTGCCAAGGCCAATAGGAACGTATGATGTCAAGCCGAACGGCGGGTTTTGCAACGTGTTCAAAAGCCTGAATCTGTTGCCGAATGTGCAGCGCTAGACGAACGACCAAGAATGACCTGTTGAAGCTGCAGCGATTTGATGAGTGCGTAGAGGAAATGAGGGTTGTGCAAGCTGGTGGAACCTCGCCCAGATAATCTCGTTGCAGCTACAGATACTGGAATGCAGTCAAGCTGAGCCTAGCGTCATGAAGAGCGACGTCAGAAGGGAGGGCAAACCGCGGGTATAAGAGGAGCAAGGCGGATTCGGTTGCAAAGGGAAGCCAAGTTGGTTGATGCGGTGATCGATGGTTGAGGAGACCGTGTTGCCGTCCCGAAGAGATTAAAACTCGGCGAGGGTAAGTTTCCAGGGTCCAGCCAGGGTCGTTGCTTGCGAACAGCCGAACAGATGAGAGGCTCAGTCGAAGGCACAGCAGAGCAGCTGGTGAAAGCTATCTCTTTGAGGGCTGAACGGATAAACCAAGTGGCTCAAGGTCTGAAAGGGGAGAAGCCGTGAAAAAGCGGCTGAGGTAAGTCGCCGTGGGCTTGCAAGAGCAAAAGCGGCCGTGGCTGGCTTTTCGAATAAGCCGAAGCAAGGCGAAGAGAAGAGAAGCCGGAAAAAGTGAGGTTCTTGCCCGGCGATCCAGAATCACAAGACTTGAGGCTTAGCCACAGACGAGCAAAAGGCGAAAGGAAGGGACCGAAGTGACTGTTGCGATGCGGAATCGTGTATGCGCAGTCGGAAGCAATCCGAAGACTTGGCCAAAAGAATGTGACGATCGTAGTCAGAGAAAGCAGTCGGAATTCGGGCTGAGCTGAGTTCCGCACAATGCTCAGGACAGCTGACCTCGATGATGGATGAAGGATCGAGACCTGATCGAATTCTGGGCTTCTTGAAAACCGAACGCCGTGAAGGTGTCAAGCCAAGCGTTGGGTTGTTCTGAGATAGCTAGCTATTGCAAGTCGTTGCAACGGCACCAACAGCGGGCGAGAGGAGGGGCTATGAGTGAGCGAGAAGCCGAAGGGGCGCAGTGAGTTGGTGAGTGAGGCTGGAGGCGGCGGCGGCCCGAAGCCGTGGTGAAGGTCAAGCCACACAGCCTCGAGATCAATGATCAAGCGGAATTGAGAGGCCGGAAAAAAATGAGCGTGGCTGGCGCTGGTTGTGAAGCAGAACCACGGCACCACAAGGTCGGATTGCAGAAGCCGATTCCGACCTGGCTGTGTGAATGAGAGGAGAGAGGAGCAGGATGTGGTCGAGCATCAAGGAGCATCACATCGACAGAGAGGAGGGAGAAAAGGGGAAGAGGCAATACGGGTCTGGGTACCGTGTTGCAGTCTGAACCTGCCAACCAACATGCAATCCCACCAATTCGGGCGGACGATGCGCTGCACGCTTCAGTCAGAGACTGTGGGGAAACGGGTATTTGAGTCGGGAGAGCAAGCCGAAAGAGAGGAGCAGAGGAGCGGACCTGTACCTGTCCTCTGCTCTGCTTTCAGCAGGGTCGAAGCTTCAGCTGGCTTTGCATTATTCGTGAGAATGAGCGGGCCACGCGACCAATTTGTTTTCGGTGGTTGACCTCGGCTGGATGCCCTTCCTCTTCCTTTCCTGTTTTGCCTTGCTATCGCTGTTTGCGGATGTTGCAGCCGGACATCATCTCAAGAGGTGTGCTGCGTTATCGATACACTCAAGCTTGAGCCTAATCGTACAGCCAGACTTTGCACACGATAAGAGGATAGCTCTGTAATATTTCTCGTCATCGCGGGGGGAGACAGCCTCGAGCACCCTTAAAAGCTTGCCCACGCTCAACATGGGGTCCGAAGTCAAAGAGCAACGCAAAGCAGATCAGGTACCAAGAAAAAGACAACCCTTCGCTATGTTCAGCTTTGTCACGCTTGTTCGGTGCATACAGTTGCTGTCGTAAGTGAGAGATGCTCGATCGATGGTTCCCACGAAGCCAGTCTTGCCATGGGAAAATCGATCGACCCTCCTTTTTTTGTTTTTGACAGGCGACATCTGCGCGAGTGTGGAGGTGGGCACGTATCTCAAGGCACCTCAACAGTGTCAGCTGCGGTTTGCATGCAGACGGGAGACTGCCGCTGCAACGCGATAAAGTTGGGCTTATCGGAAAAGGCAGCGTCTGCATCCGAAAGCTGGGAAAACAAAACGATCCCGTGAGAACCCTTTTCCAACCGCTGCTCACCTGCCTTGCATTCCAGTCTGTGGCTTGCTTGCCAAATCGTTGCTATCCGCAGGCATGACAGCGGCCAAGCCACTCTTTTTCCGGCATCTTGCGGTAAATCCAGTCAACTCTGCTTCGTGGCCATGCAAAAGCCTCAATCGGAAGGTTTGCGTGCTGCCCACTGGCTTGCCTGACGCTGTGCAGCAGCGGGTCTTCGTTTAAGTGGGTTTCTTGCTATATGTTGTAGCAGCTTGACTTTGATTGATTGAAGTGGACAAAACGGCGTGTGCATACTGGGAACCAAGTGAAAGGCACGTCGGGCAACGAGTTGGAAGGTTGATGATTGCCTGGCATAGCTCGAGCAGTCGCCTCGTGGCACAGAGCGCGGAGCAGCGGCTTGGACGTATCGAAAACCCGCGATGCAAATTTGCGTCATACCTGCTCGATGTGCCCATTCCTTGTCCGTCAAGTGCTACGTTCATCACCGAGCTCAATCCTCTTGACCTTCAACACGATCGGTACACAATCGATCGGCAATAGACAGCTACAGCAGAATTAGTACCGTAATTCAATCGATGATTGAGGATGATCAGTAGCACTGTTCACAACCAAAGATCGCTGCTAATCGTAGCATAAGAGAGAGGGCACTTGCCGCTGCGTGACAGTTCGCAGCCCCAACCTCGCTTCCACCGAAAAGACTGGACGCCATTTGCCAAGACTGCTTATCCGAAGATCGTCCTTACTAACTCAAATTTGATCTGGGAGTCACGATAACCGGTTCAACAGCCGCTGTATGTGGCTTTTTCCTGCAAGCAACCTGACATACTTGTCGGTAAGCCTTGAGGCATCGATATAGTGCTCATTCTGGCAAGGTGACGTGACACTTCCGTTCCGTCGGAGAGCCTTCTCTTCTCGATGACATTCACACCAGACAGACGTCGATGGGGAGTCCTTACCCTTAGCAGATCGTCACGATAAAGCACAATAATGCAGGGTCAAGATACAGTAGCGGAACTTGAAACGGAGCCTCGGAGGCCGGTAGATCTACACTTCCCGTGACGTCTGCTTCCCATCAATTGCTTTTCTGGCACTCAACAACTTCCGGCAATTGGTTGCTGACATGTCGACATGATCTCGAGTGACAGACAGTAGCACGTTCTCCTGCTGCAGCGAGCTAACAAAGAAGAACAAAGTCGGGAGTGAAAAGTTACGGTTAAACTTGATCGTTCCGCAAAAAGAAACAGCTCGCTTCTTACGTCGGACTGGCTTAAAGAAGAACAAAGTCGGGAGTGAAAAGTTACGGTTAAACTTGATCGTTCCGCAAAAAGAAACAGCTCGCTTCTTACGTCCGGCTAAGCCAGTCCGAAGTGCCCATCTTTTAGAAGCAAGTTGAAAGCGTGCACTGGAGACGCGCCTAGCGCGCTCTTTCTTACGTCCGGCTATCCTTCCTTCTTGCTTTTCCTTCTTCACCCGGTAGCACCGGCGTTGTCTGATACACAAAGCACAATCATGTTTCGCTTTTTGAGTGTATGTGTAGAAAATCGAGTGTCAATGACTCGAGAGGGTATATTGAAATGCGAGAGATGGTGCTACAATGAGGATAATGATATAATGCTGTTAATGATACAAACGGAACTGCGATGCTATGCGGTGTGCGATGATGCGATGGTGAAATCAAGCAGGCTGGGAGAGACTTCGCTCTTTGATCGCCGAAACCTGACCATGAGTAGGCAATCGACCGTGCAAGCCGTGGTTGGCAAGGCCGCCATTGGAAGCTTGACTTCCCTCAGCTACTGTCCAGTGACGACGTCTGTGGAAAGCTGCTGAAGCGGCAGCGGCAGTGGAACCTTCTTTGTCCGCTGCTGATGTGGCCGATGCATGAGCAAGGACTGGTGAGGATGGGATGCTAGGTGTAGCAAGCGAACGAGGCGAAGGAGGAGTGATGCGAGGTACAGGGCTGGTACGACGCGAAGTAGGCAAGCGGTATTCACTGCCAGGGAACATGTCGTGGTGCCTGTTGCTGCTGTACTCGTCGTCATCCTCTTCATCGCTGCTGTCATCGTCACTGTAGAGGATGGCCTCTTCATCGCGAAGAATCGAGCCTTCGACTTGCAGCCCGCGGGTCGAACTCGAGCGTGCACCGCTCGCACGACCAACGGAACCAGCCTGCGAGTAGCTAGCAAGCCCAGAAAAAGCGTTGACGCCCAATCCAAACGTGGGAGTATGGTGTCCACCAGCCTCGCTACCTCGAGAAGAAGGACGAGAGCTACCCGTGCGTGACGAAAGCGTACTGCGTCGGCTCGTCAATCTCGGCGAAGCAGATCGTCCAATGTGGAGCTGCTTGTCAGGCAAAGTGGATTCGCCGGACATCATCTCCCAATTGTGACGAACGAAATTGGGATCGTGCAACTCCTTGTCACCGTCCAACAAGATGGGACTGTTGGTTGCAAAGTCGCTGTGGTGATGGTGCAAGTGCATGTGGTGGTGAGGGCCAAAGTTGTCGACGCTGGAAGCGCGCGATGCGCAATGAGGAGCGTGCAGGTCTTCGTGGGATGAGTGGCCAAAGTGGGAGTTCTTGGGAGAGACGATGCTGCCGTCGCAGGCTACGGCGGAAGAGGCTTGGATGCGTGTGCTGTCGTTCTTGCGTCGCAGGGAGCGCGACTTGGCGCGAAGAGCGCCGAAGGGGTTGTGATCGAGCTTCATGCTGGCGAGCGCTGAAGTCGTATAGATGGAGCAGATAGACTTTGTTGTCCGGTACTAGGGCAATGTGCAGGCAAAGATTTTTACGTGTGGGGTCGCAGCCGTGTTGAATCTATTAGAGATATTGATGTGAGGCGCTGACACATGGCAGACTGAAGTTTTGTCTGACTGGAAGGTGTGGTTGTCGCCGGGTGATGTTGGGCGAGATGAGTAGCGTGTTGACGATGTGGCTGGGACGTGCTCGGGGAAGTGAGCAACAGCGGAAAGCGGAAGGGACGCTATTTCAAGAAGGGTTGGTGTTGATGAGGATCTGTAGTGGGGATTGAGATGGAGATGCGGAGGAAAGGTTGAAGTATATGTAGATTCGAGCCATCACGGCAATTGAGAGGCCACATGGAGCACAGCAAATGCAAATGCGAATGCATTGCGGGACTGAGCCACGAGCTTCTCGCTGCGCTCTTTGCATCCCGCGATATGCACCGTCAAGAAAGATGGGGCGGACAGGGTCAAACAGATTGTAAACGATGATGCCGAGTCAGAGCGCATCAATTGACCGACCGCGGCAACAAGCAGTGACGGCTATGGAAGGACCGGAGCTAACTCGGAGTTGGTCAGACATCGAACAGGAAACTAGCAGCAGAGCCAATTTTGGCAAAACATAACTTATTCTCTCACACAATCTCAATTCAGCTCAGCTAAGGAACCACGACATGTCCAAAGTCCGCTTAAATTCAAGATGGATTGTCAGGGTGATCCACGGACAGAGTGACGGTCGCATGAAATCCCGAACCCACAGCAGCGGAGTTTTGGATCTGCGGTGACACCCTCAACCTGACGAAAGCAGAAATGAGGAAGGTAAAAAAAATGTTTTCAATTTTACCGCCAAGAACATGCAAAATCCGAAGCTGTCCCACGCTAAAACAATAAAAATGAGAAAATTAGGCGACCTCGATGCAGCCTTTCATCGCTTGGCTCAATTTTACACTTTTCCCAATTTTGTTGAGGAACAGTCACGCTGTCGTCGCATGGAATGGAACTTTTTGCTGCAACAGCTTTAGTGACTCTTTAATTCGACCGGCCGCAGAAAACGGGTTGGGACCTGCATCAGATGGAAGGACAGTTCGAGATCCGCCTTCTTCTTCTTCTCCTTCTTGCTGATCGAACTGTTGCGCGTCTCCTATGCATATGATAGCTTTCGTAAATAGTGACTACACACTCTCCCAGAACCACGATCGAGTGGCGAGTGTGAAAGCGTCATCTCCATTGTGACATGTGTTCGATGGCTCTTGGCATACGATATGGTGTCAGCAACTGTTGACACCTTTCCATTTTTACACAACCTCGCGATCTTCGGATATCGGGAAATTGGCCGACACAGAGCTTCGTTTAGTTGCGTAGGACAAGCGTATCGCCGCGGCAAGAAACTTTCAATTATTTTGGTGATTTTTCTCACGGTCAAGCCGGTGCTCGGAGGCCACGGAGCGAAACAAAAAAAAAAAAAAAAAAGCAAGAAATGATGAAAAATGTCTGACTCGCTGACGAGTGAAGCGCTTCCAGAGCCGAAAGCGTGAAAAGATCGGGTGAATTTCCAAGCAACAAAGGAACCTCGCCGAAAAAGGGAAATGAGAGCTGACATCGCAATTTGCTCTTCCTGAAACATCGAACATCGTCAAAGTTTGCTCAACCGATTTTGGCCCGATGCTGTGTAGCGTCCGGCACAAATTGCACATTTCCAAACCTTTTCCTTGACACTCTCAATCTCAGCTAGGTTCACTCATCGCACTCTGAATTGTTAACCCCGCGAAACCGTCGCGACCTGCGGGCCGAAGTTGTGGTGGCCGCGGCAACATTCATTCGGCATCGCCTTTCCGTTCTCTTGCATTTGTCTAGCTTTGCGCTTAGAGTTGACAATCGAGTTGACCCCGCTTGCTCAAGTGTTGCCCCGGCCTGGCCGACAGCCGGTCAACGTGGAACAAAGCTCACACGCCTCGCCACCACCGTGGAGTTCACCTACAAGACATCTCGTGTGACAATCGATCAGATCAAGTCGAGCATCGGTGAATTGAGCTTTTGCTAGGAACTGAGCCAAGAAGCACCCACAACGGCCAAATGTAATAAAGACAGCCGAAAGGAGTCGGTCGCGCGTCGGACAGCCTTCGGAAATTTGCCAAGATCTAGCGTGCTAGAAGGCCGAGACGATGCTACACAGCCTAGGGTAGCTAAGCTGCTTGGCGTGTGATACCGAGTCGACCAAAATAGTCAACGTTTATGCCGAGGCTAGACGATGTCACGACTTTGCTCTAGATAACTTGTTGCCAGACTATTAGCCGGCCATGCGTGGTACAATGAAAAAAAAAAAAAAGAAAAAAAAAGAAACAGCGTGGGACTCCGGGAGGCGGGAGGCGGGAGGCGGGGCTGTCCGCCCTTTCATCTCATTTGATACACTTTCCCAACACGGCGTCGGCGAAAGCGGCGAGTGAATTACAGAACGCCACACAGGTGGGGAGTGAGCCGCCGCTCGGTCGCGATCAATTTTTTTCTCACTTTTCTGGTTCTTCGCATGAAATCGATGACACTGTCATGATCCTTGGCTGCTGTCAGAAGTAAGGATACACAAAATCTTCCGACCATCGCGAGCCGTGGAGTGACTCCCATTTTCGCCTTACCTTGGTTGCGGCTTGACGGACAATTAGGGCACTCGATTTGCCTTCGATACGAACCGAAAGGGTTCAACGAGCATCTTGGCGAGTTCATGCAAGAGAATGCAAAAGTCTGGCAGAAAGTAGCGAAAAGCGTGAGAAGAAAGATCTAGCCGAGCGGTAGAACTTTCGAACAATAGATTCTCATCACGAAGGCCCGAGATGAATGACCCGGGCAGTTCAGGCTTTTCTGATCTGGAATCTACGTAGAGTCTCCGTGAGTCTCTGTCTTTTCAGTGCATATCCGAGCGGGAAGTAAGCCTCGCCACCATGCGAAAAGGAGACCCTGAACCTGTCATCAACCCTATTTGGCGGGTTGTCGTTTGGCGGGTTGCCATGAGAAGCAAAGTTTTCATTTCAAGACCACTCATCCCTTACATTAGAGGTGTGTTAGCGGTTGGCATCAGCATTGACACACAAGCATCTGCTGCTCTCCGAGACGCTTCAGAGCCCTAAATTTCGATGAGACCAAGCAATGACATTGTCTCGTGCCTACCTGGACGAAAGTAGGATCGACCTTTGCCTCGCCAAAGCCAACAGAACCTTCAGTAAGACCTCGCCCCGTTTTTTGGGTACAGCTGAGTCTTGCGATACGCTTACTTTGATCTTGGCCCTTGGCCTTGAGAACAAAGAAGACTCGGCGAGGCGACTCGGCATGCGCCTTAAGACATTGTCACGCTGCCCCGTCGTACAGAGGGTCGACAAGTGCAAAGTAGAGCCTGGGCTTTCTTGTTCACGGATAGCAGACCGGCAACAAGACAAGCTCTCTGACAATGGTACTCTGGTGTATGTCGCGCCAAAAGCAAAGTCCGGCCGTCCCGGACTGTCACTGCAATTCACCCTGAGAGTCAAAATGGCGGCTACCCTCGACCCTGCATCTTGCGGAGAAATCCTTCTTTCTCATGTCGGAGACTACCGCAACCCACCAAAACGTTGCACCGAGACAAGAGGGTGCCTGACGGAGTCTATGTTGCCTTCGAAAACGACTGCAAATTGTTTCGGATTAGACGACATCTCTCGTTAGCGTCTCTTGCGATTCTCGCGCGCAACTCAAGATGCGCTTTCGCAGCCGCAGAGTGTTGCACTCTCGAACAAGGGTGTGTCTCGGTGCTCAACATACCGTGCAGCCACGCGGCGAGCTTTTCCAACATAAGTTAAAACTCTGTCTCGGACCCCGAACTGCATGCACAAGCTGCAAGCTCAATGTGCTTCGAAGGGATTTTGGGTCTAAGAAGTAAAACTTTTCCCACAATACTGTGGTAGCCTTTGTGTTCCTGGACGCAGGGTGCAGTCTGCATAGACTTTCTTGCTTTGTCGAGCACAGCAAACTGCATCGGAGCATTCCTCCGAGTGCTTCCAACTTGGCCCTTTTGGTCCGCAAGAAGGTAGTTCTGATGTGGGGTCTCGCACGGACGAGATTATACGATTGTATCGATTCAGCTCGGAGTGCTGTTAACATCTGAACATCGAGGCTTAGGCATATATGGAGGCTAAGGCAAGCCAGGATCGGCATCGCAAGTTCTTCCGAATAGCATCGGGACGATCATCGCAACAGTAGAAGGCCTAGCTCAATACTCATCCATGTTCTTGCTGACCTGTGCTGGTTAGTTGCCGGCAACTACACTCCTACTGCCCATCTGATCATCGATCATATGCTACATTTGCCCCAGCTACGAATGTTTGTCTTCATCACGGAATGTGTAATTCTCGTCTTCCCTTGTTACGCCGATGCCTAAGCCGGTGGGCTCAAAAAATGATGAATGTTACGCCGACGCTAGCTAATGTTGATGAGATCAATTTTCGGAGCCTTTCCGTCTCGCCTCGTCTCCTTGCCTTTGCCAGCGTTTCCATGGCGCTCGCTGATGCTGGAAATTGCTGAATTACGACTTCGGAGATTAGAATCCGCACCGGCAGCCGTGCCGTATCAGATCAAAAAGCAAGATCGGCCAGGGTTTACTCAGGCAGTAAGCATCACCCTCAATCCCACACTTTACCGTCGACGCAATTCGGTGGAATGAGCATGCCACATAAAGCTGCAGAAGACTCAGGTGGGGCTGCTTGAGCGTGTGTGGTGATCCTAGACAAGTGCAGGAACTTCAGGTTGAGCGAACAAAGCGCAGCAAAGAAAAAGAAAAGGTTGCCGTAGTTGCGAAGCCGAACCTGCAAAAAGGCACGGCCCAAAGCTCGGCTACGCCTCCACCGCTCAGTGCTGTCACGTTCCTGACACGCATTCACATTTCACTCATTCCTTCGACAGCTACCTCACCTTCCACGACCATCACCGCATCGTACCACGACAAGGGCATCATTGTGCTGCTTGCAGCAAGATCTGAACTACGAGCACAGCGATACCTGTCTCAGCCGACGACCATCGGACGTGCCGACCAGCTGACTATCTAGTTCGGGATAGCCGCGACTCCGTCCAAACGGCTCCTTGATAACACGCCGAGCAGCACACTTCCACATCGGGACATCCGAACCAGCTGCGATCACACTTCTGGCCCAAGTCATGCGTCCATGATTCGATCACCGAAAGCATCGCAAGCTTCAACAATCGATTAACACGCAGGGAAACTCCGACTCAGCACTTAGCAGGTAGCTACAAGGAACCTCATCGTTTCTTAGCGATCGACTTATATCACCCGCTGATCGAATTAGCTATCCACAGGAAGATCAGCATACAGTCCATCATCGACAACATCGATTCGTCGCTCCCATGTCGACAACAGATCCGCTCTTAGAAGAGCCCAAGGCCTCAGGGTCCACCTCGCCAATTGCTGGCGGCAAAGTCACCGCCACTTTTCAGATTGGTGGCATGACGTGCGGTGCTTGCGTCGAGACCATCGAGAGAATGATTCGATCGCAGCCAGGAATCGAGTCCATCTCCGTAGCATTGCTAGCAGAGAGAGCTACAGTCACGTTCGACGACTCGATATGGACTCCCGAAAAGGTAGCAGAAGAGATTGAAGACACTGGCTTCGATGCGACTTTCCTCGATATCATCGAGTCTGAAAAGCCCTACGACAATTCAGCCAGCAAAGAGAGTACCACCTTCAGCACTTCGAATACACCCTCACTCGATACCGCTCAGCTCAATGTCTTCGGCATGACTTGTGCTTCTTGCTCTGCTACCATCGAGCGGGAAATGGCAAAGATTGACGGCGTCAAGTCAATAGCGGTATCGCTTTCAACAGAAAAAGCCCGCATCGACTATGATCCCACTAAGCTCGGCATTCGTGACCTCGTAGAGCATGTCGAAGATCTCGGCTTCGATGCAGTCGTTAGCGATGATCGCAACTCGACCCAGCTTGCGTCGCTTGGGCGAATCAAGGAAATCGCAGAATGGCGCTCGGCGTTCCTCTTCTCACTCTCGATGGGCGTGCCTGTCTTCCTTATGTCAATGGTACTCCCAAAGTTCGCCTTCTTTCGCAGCATCCTCTGGTGGCAGCCAATATCTGGTCTGTATCTGCAAGATCTGGCCTGCTTGGCTCTTACCATCCCAGTCCAATTCGGCATCGGCTTGCGCTTCTACCGAACATCATGGAAAGCCCTCAAGCATGGCAGCGCCACCATGGACGTCCTCATCGTCATCGGCACGACCGCGTCATGGGTCTTCAGCGTCTTGTCCATGGTTGCTAGACTCTTCTGTGTCGACGCTCCAGCAGAAACGATGGCCGAGACAGCCGCAGCCGCCTCAATGATGACACGTGGAATGGGCATGATGGGAATGGTCGTACCAGGTCAATGTACAAAACCGGCAACCTTTTTTGACACAACCACCATGCTGTTCACCTTCGTTTCCTTCGGACGCTTCCTCGAGAACACTGCCAAAGGGAAGACGAGCGAGGCACTCTCGCGACTCATCGGTTTGACACCAACATCAGCGACCATCTACACCGATGGAGCTGAGGGCAAAGTCGAGAAGAAGGTGGCATCAGAGCTTGTCCAGCGCGGCGACTACGTCAAGGTTGTGCCCGGAGAGAGGATCGTAGCGGACGGCGTCATTATCCGTGGTGAATCGACAGTGGATGAATCCATGGTGACGGGAGAAGCGATCCCCATTCACAAGCTGGCAGCTAGCAGCGTCATTGGCGGAACGGTCAATGGCACCGGCACATTCGACTTCCTTGTACAGCGCGCAGGCAAGGATACTAGTTTAGCGCAGATCGTCAAGCTTGTTGACGAGGCACAAACTTCAAAAGCGCCGATCCAAGCCTTCGCTGATCGGGTCGCTGGATACTTTGTGCCGACGGTTGTCGGCCTCGGTGCGCTCACCTTCATCGCTTGGATGGTGATTGCGCACTTGCTTTCAGGCCACATGCTGCCTTCCATCTTCAATCAGCAGGGCGTCACCAAGTTCATGGTCTGCCTGAAGCTCTGCATCAGCGTCATTGTCGTTGCATGCCCATGCGCGCTCGGTCTTTCAACACCTACAGCAGTCATGGTCGGCACCGGCGTGGGCGCTCAGAACGGCATCCTCATCAAGGGAGGCGGTCCCCTAGAAGCTTCGACCACAATCCGACGCATGCTGTTCGACAAGACGGGTACACTGACGGAGGGCAAACTGACGCTCCGCGAAGCGATATGGCCAAACAAGGAACAAGGCGGTCTTGATACTATTGCGGTAGGCGGCCTATCAAGACGTCAAGTCGTTCGCATCATTGGTGCAGCAGAAGCTCGTTCGGAACACCCACTGGCTCGTGCCATCGCGACATGGGCATGGCGCCAATTGGAAGCCGCTTCTACGACTGCTGGTGTTGCACAAGCCGCAAACGGATTCGCAGAGAAGCAGGAGATTGCTATTGCTGGTGCCAACATCGAAGAGTTCCAGAGCTTTACGGGCAAAGGCATCGTCTGTCGCGTCCAGCTTGAAGAGACCATGACCGTCCACGAAGTTCGCATTGGAACCTCCGACTTCATCATGGCCAGCGAGAAGCACGATCTAGGAGATGGAGCCTTTGGTTCGCAAGCAACTCGATTGCTCGGCGAACAGCAATCTCAGGGTCGAACAGCGGTGCTCGCCAGCGTCGACGGGTCGCTCGCAGCTGTGCTCAGCTTGAGCGATACACTGAAACCGGAAGCAAAACGTACGCTTGCAGCGCTTCGACGCATGGGCATTCAATGCGGAATGGTCACAGGAGATGCGACAGCAACTGCTCGTGCATTGGCACGCGAGCTCGGCATGGACGAGGACACGGACGTATATGCAGAGATGAGTCCAATCGACAAGCAAGAGCTCATCCTCGAGCTCCGCTGTGCCTCGAGCGGTGCTGATCTAGAGAGTGGAGGCAGCTTCTCACCCTTCCGTGCCAATGGACAGTCGAAATCGGGCGGCATTGCCATGGTCGGCGACGGCATCAATGACTCCCCCGCCCTCGCGTCGGCTGATCTTGGAATTGCTCTGGGCACTGGATCCGATGTCGCTATCGAGGCAGCATCGATCGTTCTGATGCGATCCAACTTGCTGGATGTAGCCGCTTCGATCCATCTTTCGCGTCGCATTTTCCGCCAGATCAAGCTCAATTTCATCTGGGCCACCATCTACAACATGATTGGCATTCCACTCGCGATGGGCATCTTCTTGCCATGGGGACTCAGCCTGCATCCTATGATGGCAGGTGCGGCTATGGCATTTTCGAGTGTCAGTGTCGTTGCCAGCTCCTTGACGCTCAAATGGTACAAACGTCCGTCGGAACTCAGCTCTATCGATGACGCGGATGTCAGATCCTCTCAAGCAGACTCTCTGCAGCTTCAGTCGTTGTTGGATCGCTCCGATGCTGGTGCTTTTGACCGAGTAGTGGCCAACCTCAAAGACTTAGGCTATCAGGTGCTGGGCAAGTTCGAGTCACTCGTTTCGAATTCGAGCCTGAGACTGGGCAGAGGAAGGGCGAGCGGAGCTGGCCGTCCAGGTCAGACTGTCGGTTACCAGCAAGTTGCTTCCGAAGAAGTGTAGCTTTCTGTTGTCATCTCATGATAGATTTTCTATGTGTACGAACAATATTTAATGACATGCGAAGTCCGAGAGAGCACAAAGCACGTTTGACACTAAGTGAGGAAGGTATTTGTCGCCTGACTGTGCAGCTGGGTGTGCCTTCCGCGAGTTCATTATGGCATCACTCGCAGGCAAGGCTTAAGGCTCAAACCTGCTGTACCAGCCTGCTTTGTCGTGTGGCTTCACATCACCTTTGGTAGAAACCCACAACGTCTGACGTCCAACACTCGAGGCTCAAGGTTCAAGGCTGTTGTATCAGGCTTCTATTTCGTGTGTCCCCACATCAAATGACTTCCTCGTTCAATGGATGCTCAAAGCTCAAGGCTCAACCCTCAAGGCTGCTGTAGCAACCTCTTTTTTGGTGTGGCCCGAAATCACATCGCTTCTCGCTCAAGGCTGTTGTAGCAACGCACCTTTTCGTGTCGCCTCACAATCCTCAAAAGCTCATCCACGATCTTCAACTAAGCTTCACTGAATCTTCTCGAAACAAAGCTCATCCTTGATACTCTAGAACGTGTCTTGCCTGTCGCGACGCTTTAGAAACGGTCAAGCCTTGTACGCAGATGGCCACACGGCCGCTTGCATACCTGATCAGGTTTTCAGAGGTCAATGTTTGAGCCATGAAAATATTGCATCAATGTGTATCTATCATCTATGTCTGCGAAGGAAAGGCAACTAGTATCCAAGCAACATCCTCCTCAACCGCTTCGTATCTTGCCTTCTCTCATTCCTGAAATGCGCCATTTGGGCCCACCCTTCATGTTTCGCTTCAACCGGTTTCACCGCTTTCCCCTCTCCCTCCGCTGGATCTTCCGAACGGGACGGCACAGTAGTCGCTTCATCTGCGCCTCTGACCCTCAACTCTTCCGGCAACAACCCCAAAAGCGCATTTTGATAAGCTGTGTCAGAAGGGTAGCCCAGATCGCCCGTCTTGTTGCCCCCATCCTCTGCTTGTTCACCTGTGGCTGCTCTGCTGGTCCACTTTGCTGGGTCTGTACTGGGCAGACTCGGATCGAGCCTGGGCAAGCCGGTCGACCCCTCAGCAGGGCGGATGAGCCCAGCCCAAGCAGCCCCCACAATACGAGCCTGAACATGCGTCAGCGGCATAGGGATGATACGTATCGGAGCGCCCAAAACGCAGATCGATGCATCGGGAGCATAGAATAGACTCCAATCGTCGAGGTTGCTCAGGAAGGGCGCTGTTGGGTGTGGCGGAATATACACTTCTTTGCTTTCGTCCCCCTTCGTTCGGTCAGAGCTTGCACGATCGGCGGGCTGGGAAGACGAGGAGTTGGCTGGAGTTGTGGGCGGCGAAGGGATCAGTGGGGCCTCGTTGAAAGGAGCCACTTTCTGATCGAGGTATGGGAAATCATAAGCATACCCCGTAGCGAAGATGATCACATCCACCTCCCTCCCCTCTCCCTCTCCTTCGCCTTCGAACACCACTTTCCCTTCCTGCGTAACCGTTTTGATCCTAGGCACGACAGTGATCCGCTTCGACCAAACCGGACTCCCCTCTTCTCGGGGATCGTAATCGAGCGGTGGTGGGGAATCGTACTTTTCGTAACTGTGAAGCACTTTCACCGGCCTTTCTTTTTGCGCTGTGTTGCACTTCTCCTTAAACTCTTCGGTAGCCGCTTGGCCTTTGGGTAGGGTGCGGAGGATGTATCCACTCAGCTCACGGGCGATGTCGGAGCCAGAACTAGAGTTGCCCACCACCAGCACGGTTTGCCCTTCAAAAGGGATGGGAGAGCGATACCAGGCGCTGTGCATCACTTTGCCTGTAAACCTCTTCAGCTGTGGAATAGGCGGTATTGTAGGGGTGTTACATCTCCCACTGGCAAGCACGACATGATCGTACTCCTCCTCCTTCACCTCTCCGTTTGCAACACTCGTCGAAGTTACGCTCCACTTACTCCCCGCACCAATCCTCTCCCTTGCCGCTTTCGCATCGAACGTTATCCTCCTGACGTCACTCACCGCCGTTTCTAGCCTTACATCCACCTCTTCTTTCCGCGTTCCTGTGAGGGTTTGCGTTGCGAAGTCGTTTATGTAACCCTCGACGGTCGCTCTATCCGGAAAAAGCGGCGTCGTTTTAGCGTAGGGGTGGGATCGATACGCCATAATGTCACAAGGCAAATTCGTTCGTAACCCATCGTACATCGCCCCGGGAACGCGGAAAGTGGAGTGGTCGCTACCGTCCTTTTTGCCCCCCGCCCAGAGCGCATGGGGTCGATCGTGGGCGTCGAATCGAATCACGCAGGGCCCTGGGTCGGCGTCGTACCCCCAAACGCCGGAGAAGGTGGAGCGGCGGTCGAACAGCGTTATGCTAAACAAAGACGAGGAGGAGGAAGGGGAGAGACTGAGAAGTTGGTGCGCTGCAGAGAGGCCGGCTGGTCCTGCGCCTACGATTGCTACTCTCCGACGAGCAGGGGGAGAAGGAGAAGGAGACATGCTGCTGCTCCTGCTGCTGGTGCCGGTAGTGGAAGAAAGAAGCCGCCGCTGAAGGAGGGTGGGAGAGGGGCTCGCCATACGCCCAGCACTCGTCTCGGGACAGAAATGCGATAGTCTTAAAAGCGTATCAGAGCTGGAAGTGAGGTTGAGAAGAAGTCAAATGAGTCGAAGAAAGGATGTCACACAATTCTGTGAATCACGTCAGATCTCAACGAGACCGCTGGTCGGCATCTTGTTTAAGTCTACAAAGTGTGGAGGGAGCTTCCTTCCCGGCGTCGGCGCGAAATTCGCCGCGATTTGAGCCGGCGTTTTTGGGACCTCTTTTCGTGAGTTGTTGATGTCTATCCTCTTTGCTCTTCGAAGAATCACAATGAGTTTCTCGTCATCATTTGCCTTTGACTACCGCAGAGGTTCTAGGCGAAAGCAGAGGAGACTGTGCACAGAATGTGTATGTTGTCGAGGATAAGATTCGTGGATATGTTACAAAGTTGCATGTGCTCGAGACGAATAACGCTTTTCTTCATGCTTCATCTGAGCCTCCCATCGAGCCGTAGGGAGCCTTAGTTGAAAACAACAGTCTTTGCACCGTTCAACAACACCCTCCTCTCCGCTACCCACTTGACCGCCTTGGCCAACACCCTCGCCTCTACATCACTACCAGCCTGAACCAGGTCTGCGGGCGTCATGGCGTGATCCACCCTCTCCACTGCCTGTTCGATAATCGGACCCTCATCCAGATCCTTTGTCACAAAGTGGGCTGTGGCACCAATCAACTTGACTCCGCGTTCAAACGCCTGATGGTACGGCTTTGCGCCCTTGAAACTGGGCAGGAAACTGTGGTGGATGTTGATGATCCTCCCACTAAACAGGGTGCACAGTTGCGGGGAGAGGATCTGCATGTATCTCGCAAGGACAATCATGTCGATGTCGTACTTGTGGGCGAGTTTGACCATTTCCGCCTCTTGCCACTCTTTCGTTTTACCCTCGGCTGCGTTGATGGGGAGGTGGTAGAAGGGGATACCGTTTGCCTTTGCCAGAGGTTCGTAATCGGCGTGGTTGGAGATGATGAGGGGGACAGTGATGGGCAAAGTGTTGTTCGAAAGTCGGAAGAGAAGGTCGTTTAAGCAATGACCGATTTTAGAGACCATGATGAGGGTGCGTGGTTTCTCTTCGGCGCCGAAAATCTTGACGGAAACTTCGGCGGCGGTAGCGAACTCCTCCTCGAACTCGGCTTTGACTTTGGCGAGGAAAGCGGCGCGGTTCTGAGCGTAGTCGGCAGCTTTCGGGTCGGGGTGCGAACCGTTTTCGGGTTCAGGTTCGGAGGCGTGAACACGCATGAAGAAAGTACCAGTTGTAGGGTCACCGAACTGAGCGGAATCCATGATGTTCATGTTGCGACGAGCGAGGAAGCCAGAGATTCGGTGAACGATGCCCGGACCATCAGGACCCGAAAGAGTCAAGATGATCGAAGGTGGAGGAAGCGCCGAGGCAGGCTGCTTGGGTCGAATCTTGGAAGGCAAGATGGAGCCAGCTCCGTGCGTGGAAGCGGAAGGAGTGGTCATGGTGTCGAGATCGGCGAGCGAGCGAAGAGCGCGTCTTGAAGAAGTGGAGAAAGATGAGGATAGTGCTGATGGAGCACGAAGAGCGTAGGCGACACTACGGCTGGTGGAGGAGGAAAGACGAAGAGCGTTGATACGAGTCGAGCTTGAGAATGCCAGAGATGAAGCAGCCTTCGTTCCGAGGACGAGGTTGAACATGGGAATGCGACGATAGAGACAGTGGATATGTGATGGTAAGCAAGAGGCAAGAA
Source organism: Pseudozyma tsukubaensis (assembly GCA_001736125.1). NCBI lineage: Eukaryota > Fungi > Basidiomycota > Ustilaginomycetes > Ustilaginales > Ustilaginaceae > Pseudozyma > Pseudozyma tsukubaensis. The sequence goes on along the minus strand of MAIP01000088.1, from coordinate 17,262 downwards.
GTCGAGCACTGAGTTTCGATGCTGCAACGGATGATCCGATGTGATGGGAAAAGTAAGAGAAGGTCTTAGCGTTGAAGCGTTGATTTGTCGGAGTCGCTCCGAGTGCGAGTTGAGAGTGTGGGAAGCGGAGGGCTGTTGATCTTTTTCTTCTCAGCATCCAAAAGTGTTGTAACTTGGCTTGGCCAGAGAAAAGCAGCTGCATCAGCCGCGGCAATTCTTCTCGATTTTCTTGCGGTCTTTGATCTGTGCAGCTGCGATTAGATTGGATTTCCTGATCATATGCACCCACGCAACATCAGAACTGCATCTCGCGAGTCACCAAACGGAAAGCACAACTCTCCGCTCCAATAGGATCTTCCGATGCCAATTTCCATGGCTGTCTCCGAACTTGCTCCTCTTCCCAATGGTAATGTGACTATGCATCCCGCTACTGAGTAAATTCTGCATAGACAAGAGGTGCGTGTTCGAATGTCTTGGCTGATTCGTTCCAGATCGGCCACCAAAGTCCGAACATGTGATGGGAATTTGACCGGGGAAGATCTCGCTGCGAACAGAACCAACAAAATGCTCCGCTGTGCATCTTCTCCCCTTTGGCAATCCCCGGCGATCCCGTTCCCCGTTTGGCTTCCCGATTGTCGCTGCATCCGAAAGACCGCTGTAAGTTCGAGACAGATTCAATCTTCGAAGTGTTAAGATGTTGTCACTTGATGAACGGTATTTGAAGCAGCGGGGGAGACAGCTTTAACACTTATGGTTGCTTAGTCATCCTGACCTGATCAAGGTGCAATAGGCGCGTTCTGCTATCTTTGAGGTGTTACTTTCTCCACATGGCTCAGCACGGCCCACTTTCACCACTCACCGTTTCCTTCCCTCCTACATCATCCTAGATCGCAACGCAATACTATACTCTATCTACGCAGTAGGGACACATCGCGCAAGCACACTCACGGACCCACACAATCCTGCAATTCCTCAAGAGGGGCGTCACAGCTGAGCCAAGATGAAGCGCAAGGTAAGTGTCTCTCACCTTTGACCGTAGATACTGCGAGGATGGTGCATATATCTCACTCTTGACCACGCTGTGCCTCTCCTCCCGGTATTCGTACGCTTCAGGTCCTGCTCATGGGTCAGTCTGGATGTGGCAAAACCTCCATGCGATCCCTCATCTTCTCCTCCTACCGCGCCGCAGACACCCGTCGCTTAGGATCAACCCTCGATGTTGAACACTCGCACGTTCGATTCCTCGGCAACCTCGTCCTCAACCTGTGGGACTGTGGTGGACAACAAGCTTACATGGATTCTTACCTCGACAAACAACGCTCCCAGGTCTTCTCGACCGTCGGAGTACTCATCTACGTCTTTGACCTCGTGGGGGCAGAAGGAGGCGATGAAGGCCAACATGAATGGGAGCGCGATTTGCGATATTACAAGGACTGTATTTCCGCTCTATATCAGTACAGTCCTGATGCGCAGGTATTTTGTCTCCTTCACAAGATGGATTTGGTCGACAAGAGTAGGAGGGCCGAAGTGTACAGTGATAGGGTGAAGGAGTTGAGGCGGAAGAGTCGGGAGGTGGCACAGCAATCTTCGGCTTCGGCAAGCGCCGCTGCTGCTGCTAGTGGCAAAGGTGGTGGTGGTGCAGGAGGAGGAGAAGGGTTTAGGGTGCATTGCTTTGCGACAAGTATTTGGGATGAGAGTTTGTACCGAGCTTGGAGTCGGATTGTCCAGACGCAGATTCCTGCTTTGGGGGTGTTTGAGAGGCATCTGGGTCAGTTGGCGGATACGTGTTCGGCGAGTGAAGTGGTGGTGTTTGAGAGGACGACGTTTTTGGTCATTGCCAAAGCAGCCAGTAGCGGCAATGGTGCACTTTCGAGCGCTTTCGAAAGGGTCTCGTTACAACAAGGAGGTTCAGCTGCGAATAGTGGCAAGTTTAGTTACGATGAAGAAGACGAAGGTATGGAAGGTTTCCGCGATACCCAAGGCCGCCTAGCCTCTTCCTCCTCCAACATTGCCCTCGGCTCAGGCTTCATCACTTCTTCCTCTACCTCGAATAACCTCGCATACGATCCCGCCTCCCCTTTTCCTTCAACCACGTCTTCCTCACCATCCAAACCTCTCGATCCCGAACGATTCGAAAAAGTCTCGGAACTCATCAAAAACTTTAAACTCTCCTGTGCAAAGTTACCCAGCAAACAAAACCACTGCGATTTCCAAGCAGTCGAACTCAAAGCCCCCCACTTCTCCGCTTACATCGATAGCCTAACTACAAACACATACATCATGATCATGGTCACCGATCCGAATATTCAAATGGCGAGTATCAAGCTCAATGTTCAGTTGGCTAGGGATCATTTCGAGCGTTTGCAGGCGATCAATTTGCGATCGTAGCAGTCAATAGGGAGCAGCACACTTAGTCTAGCAGTCACAACATACCCATTCGCAATGCAAATCGATGCGATCTCGTCAGACAAGATTTGGGTGTGAAAGCAGGATCAATGTTGCGATTGAGACACCAAGGCGAGTCAGAATGAGACAGGGGCTCTGTACAGGTCTGTGCAATGATCATGCGATCAACTGTCACGTTTGAGAATCTGAATCTTGGCCGGCTGTGACGCAGACGTTGTTGCACCCGCTGTACCTGGTGCAGCTTTCTCCTTGGGACCATTCTTGCGTCTCGGAGGTTTGGCTTTACCCTTGTCCTTGTTTGCTCCATCAGCATCTGCATTCGTACCTTGACCCTTGGCTTCGGGTTTCTTTCTCGCCGCCTGTCCCTTCGATGCCTGCACTGGTCCCTGTTGCGCTGGACCTGACTCTTTAGAAGTGCCATCGGCAGCAGCAGCTTTCGCCTTTCGCTTCTGCTTCCGCCTCTCCTTCTTGAGCGCTTCCTTCTTGAGCGCTTCTTCACTCTTTTCGCCGCCTGCACGTTCCGCAGACTTACTCTTCTCCTTCTTCCTACCTTTCCCCTTCGCTCCTGCATCCGTTATTGCACCAGCTTTGCCGCTTGCCCCTCCCGCGCCTGCACCTTTGGCCGCTGCGGCAGCCGCCTTCTTCTCCAATTTCTTCGCCTTTTTGATCGCAGCTGCCGATTCAAGCTTTGCCATCTTGACCGCTCTCAAATGCTCTAGCAGTGGCGTACTCTTTCCTCGCAGCGCAGCTTTCTCTCTCTCCCTCTCTTTCTCTTTAGGATCATATAACGACGCCAACAGATCGCCTTCGGATCGCTTCGCTCCCTCCCCCTCGCCAGCCTCTGCTTTGGCCAAGCGTTCGAGGAACGACACGTAGTCTGGATCCTTCTCAATCGTTCCTTGTTTTGGATCGGGCTTGTTGCGTCGATTGCGGTTCGAAGCAGGTAGAGTAGAGGAAGGAGGGAGAACGACTTTTTGATACGGAGCGAACTCGACAATGGCGACCGATTCTTTGCCCTTGCTGTCCCGGAAGATATGGCCATCAAAAGCTTTATGGAATGCAACGAGGAACGAAGCGTTGAGGAAGCGAACGTAGGCTCGAGCATGCTTATTCTGCTTGTTGGCGTCTGGTTTGAGCTTGCCAGGTACGAACTTCTTGAAGTCGACTGTTGGGCTGAGGGAGGAAGAAGATGAAGTAGATGCTTCGCCTTCCTTACATTCTGCCTGAGATGGAGGAGCACAGTCGGCAGCATCACGAACCCATGGCGAGACGGCCTTCCAGAACACCTCTTCAGGCAGATTGGGCGGAAGACGACGGACCACGACTTTGCTTTTGAACTGTGTCGGGGCTGGGGCTTTGGGTTGGCGGTTGGCCGTAGCGGGAGCTTTGGCTGGTTTCTTCGCTTGCTTCGTTCCACCCGCCGTCGTTGGCGGAGGTTTTGGTTTGGGAGATTCTTGCGCCTCTCCCTCTACGATTCGGACATTGTTGGCCTTCTGTGCGCGATTCTGTGCCGCGCGCTCTCTGTTTTGTTGCGCTCTGGCACGGTTCTCGGCGGCTTTGTCTTGCTGTTGCGTCTTGGTTGTCTGCGATCTGCCCTTCTGAGGTTGACCGTCCACACCAGCAGCGGCTGTGGAGGAGCTCGCTTCCGACTGAGACATGGTCTCTAAGAGCAACCTCGCCAATCTTGACGAGAACGAGCGTTGGCAGGAGCGAGATTGATGTTGAGAAGGAAGAGAGGAGTGAGCGGGATGAGGTGGAGACAGGTGCCTCTCAGGGTCCAAAAAGCACGGTTCTTCGTGGGCTTTGCTGCGCCTTTTTGTGCGTGTGTGATTTTCCAAAAATCACGGCAAACGGACATGTGGAGAAACAGAGACCAACCTTCTTTCGTACCATCACATCCAACTCATTCGCAGTCTTCGTCATTGCGATCATCTCACAGACTTCTCTCTCGGCATCATTACAGGACAATCGAACAAGATAGCACAACTCATCATGCCGCCAAGAAAGACACGAGCTGCGAAGAAGGCGGAGGAACACGAAGGTGCGGTAGAAGAAGTCAAAGTTGCAGACTCGTCATCTACAGCATCGCAGGCAGAGGAAGCTACAGAGCCGTCCACATCAACGACAACAACAAAAAGGTCAGCGCCGGAGACCGTCCCCTCCGCAACAGCAGCACCAGTCAAGTCGAAAGGCAAAGCCAGAGCAGCGAGGTTCCAGCCACTCCTCGCTGAAGAGCCTGCTCCTGAAACCGCGACTGCCACCGCTTCTACCACAGAAGAACCCGAACCTCCCGCCTCCGCACCCGAACCAGCCCCCGCTGAAGAGGAAACGTCCTCGAGCACAACCAGCAAGACCACGATGGAATCGCGCCAAGCCCGCCTCTCGGCCCTACGCGCTAAAATGGCAGCCTCCACCAGAGCCAATCGCAAAGACATTCTTTCGGAACAATCTCGTTCTCGCACCATTGCTTCTGATCTCTCCAATCCTTCTGGATCACGTAAACTTCAGAAAGCAGCCACCTTACTCGAGGAACGAGACCTCAAAGAGGCAGGGGAAGACGTTGAGCGACATCGCAACATGCAATACTCTCTAGAGGAGAGTGAGAAATGGGATGCGAAATTGGAAGAGAAGGAAAGAAGGAAAGATAAAGGGCCTGGTGATTTCGGTGATGCTGCCGAGAGGGCGTATCAGCGGCAAGTGAGGGGTATGAAGACCGATGTGGAGAGGTATAGGCGGGAAAAGGAAGAGAGGCAAGTGGCGATGGCGAACAGTCCGGCTACTTCGGCGTTGGTCAGAAGTGAAAAGGGAAAGAATAGGAGGGGGATGGGTGGTGAGGTAGAGGGAGAGGTGGATGAGATTCATTACGGTACACACAGGCCTTCGGATGATGCGATTGATAGAGTGGTGAACCATCTCAATCACGAGAAACAGATCATTCAAAATAGGAGCAGAAGGAGACAGGATGACGCTGCCGATGGTGAAGTCAACTATATCAATGATAGTAACCGACACTTCAACAAGAAGCTCAAGAGGTACTACGATAAGCAGACGCAGGAGATTAGAGAAAATCGTAAGTACTTTCGAGTCTCGCAGACTTTATGGTCGAGATCAGATGTAGGGAGTATGATACTGACGCTTTCATCCCTTACCTTGTTGCGTTCTTTGCTTGTGTTGAACAGTCGAACGAGGAACCGCCCTCTGAAATCAGCTCTTTGGTACAAGTAACTCCATTGCCTCCAGTCTTCTACTTAAGCAGCTTTCATACCCATCACATCGACGATCTCTGCGTATACAAACGAGGATTACACTTCATGCTTGATATTGATATTGCTATTGAACGTTACATTGCGTTGCTTTCGTTGTTGGAAGGGATCCCATTCATGAGATGACATGTCCAGGCGGAAAACAGGGGTATTAACACAAGATGAGGTTTGAGAGAGAAGACGAAACATGCTACGAGAACTCGGTGTTGAGACCTACTTGGCGTCCACTGCTTGGGGACCCAATCGAAGACCTCTCACCTTCAAAGGCCGGGGCGCACGCGGCTTAGCAGCGAGCGTTGGGCTTCGAGTTGAGGTTTCTGGTGATCCAGCCACCGGCAAGACCACGCTGGTAGTCCCAATCGGCAGCGTTCTCAGTCTTCCAAGTCCAGAAGATCCAGCCAGTGGCGCGTTCGTACACCGAGGTCTGGGTCTCGAACAAGGTCTGCAACTGAGACTTGTATGCAGCCGAGAAGTTGGAGCCGTCACCGGTCTTGTCCGAGCAGCTGCCGACATACCAGCTGCCCTGGCCGAAGCTACCATCGTATCGAGCACCGACACCACGACCGTTGAGGTACTTGGCACAGTCAGTGGGAGCAGTGGTCCACTCGCCGACAATGGTCCAAAGGTTCTTGTTGGACTGGGCGAGACCGCTAGCCATGTTGCAGTAGTTGGTGATGCGCTGATCCGGCGACATGGCAACTTCCTGAGGCGAGAAGATCGAGTAGATGTGCGTGTCGAGGAGAATCTGCTTGTAAGTGGGTTCCGGAGCGGCACCATTCCAGTACTGAAGACCCATGAAGCCATCGTGAATCATGATGGCAGCATTGAAGAACTTGGTACGAGCGGCGTACCCTGCGTTCTGGTAGTACTGCTTGGTGTAGTCCATCATGTTTCCGCCCAAGTAGCCGGCGGGTTCGTTGAGCAACTCGATGGCGGTGACGGTGCCGTCGTACTTGGCAAAGCGAGCAGCAATGGTCGAGATGACGTTCTGAGCACGCGCGGCGTTGTTGGGGTCGTTAGGCCAGCTGGCAGCACCCTTGCGTCCCGAGTTGTCAAAGCCGTTTTGCGAACCAGGCGCACCGTGAAGATCAATGACGACCTTGAGACCATACTTAGAGCTCCACTGAACGGCTTTCTCGAGGTAGTCGGCCTGGTTAGCCTTGACATAAGGCTCACCGGCCGAAGTGTCAAAAGCCCAGTAGCCGATAGGGATTCGGACGTGGTTGAGGCCAGCACCGGCGATTTGAGCAAAATCGGCTTCAGTGTAAAAGGTGGACCAATGCGCCGCGAGCCTGCTGTAAGCATTGCTAGCGTACTGACCGAAAGTCCACTCATCAATGACACGGGAGTCACCTGTGTTGTCGAAGAGACTGGGGGTGATCCAGGGCTCGGCCACGAGCCATCCACCAATGTTGACACCGCGGACCTGTTAGATGCACGAGAGAAACGTAAAGGAGTGATGTCAATTTGGTCTGTAATCTAGCTAATGACGAGGCGAGGCTTGTATGCTTACCTTGAAGCTTCCGTAGGCGAAGCCAGGACTCTGACGGGACTCGAGGACGATGCGGGCGTCCTTGATCAGCTCGCCGCGCTCGTTGAGTAGAGAATCCTGGAGCTCGCCCTTAGCATTGGCACGAATAACGGGGCGAGTGTCATTGCCGTAGGGAACATAGGCGCCAATGGGGGAAGGGGCAGCAGCGACTCGCTGCGAAACAAGAGCCAGCGCTGACGCAAGCGCCGGGAGGAGGGTGAATTTGAGCATCATCTTGAGCTTGTAAGGCAACTGTGGGCGGAGGATCCAGTCCGAAGGGTCACGAGGAGGGGGTTGGCTGATGACTCTTGCACAGCAAGATTCAATGGTCGTGCGGGATAGAGCGAGGTCGGCGTGGCGTGGGAAGCTCGTGAGATGAACGGGGGACGTCGCAGACGGTGAGATGAGGAGGCTTGACAGGGACGACCAGATCCTAGCCGACGAGTGGGTGTATATATGTTTGATGAGGCGAGACGAGGAGGGGGTGTATGCGCTGCGCTATGATCCCGGCCTGCGGGAACGGGGAGATACAGCGATGAAGTGGGGAAGCTGCGAGAGAAGAGAAGGGATCCGAGAGACAGACAGGAGGAGGAGTAGTAAGAGGATGAAGCGCGGCGGGGAAGTACGCAGGAAAATGCAAGTCTGCCGGCAGACCTTGAGTCGACGTGATGTGTGAGTGGTGTACGGAGGGGGAGGAGGAGAAGGGAGCAGGCGGAGAATCAAAGAGGAAGGAGATGGGGAAGAGGGAGGAGGCAAGCTCGAAGGAGAGGAGCCTGGCCAAGCTACACTGCAAGTCGGTGGATGAGCTCGGTTGCTTGATAGCCATGGGACCCAGCACGCTGCAGCATGAAGAAAGGAATAAGCGACTTTGTTGATGGCCGGCCAATGACAAGCTAGCAACCAAGATCAGGAGGTCCAAGCAAGCTTAAGTTTTGACGACGAACGCAAACAAACTTTGAAACTTCCTTCCTTGGCATGGCAACATGAGCTTGTCCTCAGGATAAATGTTTGAACTCCTTCCATACTTTGACAAACATTCAAGTCAACGTTATCATGGAAGTCTTGACCAGTGTTAGCTGAGCTTTTGTACCAGCAGCGCGGTTGATCTCGACGACGGGACCTGCAGTGACAAGCTCGACTGGAGCGGAGTCGCCAAACGTGCATGGGACCACGATGGCTATTCGGAGAATCGAAACATACGGGATTGACCGTCGCATTGTGCTGTCGAAACTACTGTACAGTACTGTAGAGAGACCCAAAGAGAGCAAGAGTGTGGTCAACACGGCGTAGGATGTGTCGCCAAGTCTAAGTTACTCGCTGCAGAAGAGCAAGGCAGATCGGCAATGCTGGAAGTAGTGTCTCTGATTCGGTTGCCCTGCATCTCGCTTCTATGAGCTACATCAAAGGAAGGGATGCTGGATCACTTGAGCACTTGAACACTTAAACCCTTCTGGCTATATTCGACGTCTCTCTCTAGACCAACCAGACACTTTTGTTTTCATCTGTTTATTTTTCTTAATTCTTCATTGTTTCTACTGCACGGTCCTCAGCTGATGCGTCTTCGCCCCGCCTTTTAGCTCGTTCTTCATTGTGTTCTAGCGTCAAGCGTAACTTACCACGGCCCCTCTCCTTTGGTTCATTGTGTGTGAGCTGGCCGTCTGACCAGCTGCGCCGTCGTCGCGCGAAGTCAAGAAGTCGCGTGCTGCCGATGCGTCCGATGTGATTGGCTGAAAGTGCCCTCCTCCATCGATGTGATCTTGCAATGACTCTTACTGTCTTGGGTAAGCGAAAGGAGGCTTGCACTTGGCCATCACGTCAAGCGAATGCAACAAAACAAGCCACACCATGCCACAATCACGGATCTGTGTTGACCAAACCAGCGGGCCAGAAAGAGAAGTTGGTTTGATTTGTTTGCAATCTATGCAAGGCGTGGCGTGCTCTGATTGGTCTTCCAATCGGAAATATTTCCTTGGTGCTTCACTCCCACCAACACGGGAAGGTGATCTTGTCAAAGGAAAGGAAGGAAGGGTTCAACAAGCCACAAAGGGCAACAAGGCTCGGTCATGCTTCTGTTGAAGTGATGTGATAGTCTGTATGCAAAAGTGTCCGAGGCGGGCCGTTTTTCTCGAATGTATGCTTCTTTTGCTCTCATGCTAGAACTTGCACGTTGCAAAGAGGGTAAGACGACTTTGCAACGTCGCTATTGTGTGCAGTATCTTATCTGGTTGAGAAGTAGCTTCGAGGGTCGATGTCGAAGTGGACAGCAACGCAACGCACGAGGTCGCTGAAGATCCGGAAACGAAGACCAACCATGTTCCCATGAAACTCATTATCTTGCCATTAGGTCTCGGGCAACTTTCATGCTCGTCGTCTGGCCTCTTTCGACTTCGTGATACAAAGTTCAACGGGCCGAGGCCGTGCAGATCAACAATTGTGCGGGCAAATAAATCTGTCCTTCCTTTCCTCCTTGCTCGAAGTTCCACCTCTTCTCGTAACGCCCACGCCGAGCAAGGCGTACACACGGCATCGTCATGCACGGGTAAAAGAGCGACAGAGGCAAGGAAGAGGAAAGCGAGAGGGAAGTTTAGGACGAGCTCTAAGCGGACTTTCAATATCGGCGGCGAAGGGGAAAAACATGCTCATCAACTTGGACAGCGGCGGGGCTCGATAAGGCTCTTCTGAGGACCAGAGCAGGCGCGAGCTTATGGGAAAAGAGGATAGAAAAACGCGACGCGAAAGCCGACGTTGACGATCCCAGGCACATCTGAAACACTCTTACTTCCCTGCGGGAACGCTTGCAGCCGCGCAGATCACCAGCGAACTCGACTCTGGCAGCTGGAAAAGGGAGCTAGCAGCAGCTTGCAATCGCACTTGAGCAAGGGTCTTTTGGCTCCTGCATCAGTCCCTCTGGGATACAGACACTCATGAAGAGCCCTTTCGGTCAATTTGAATTTGATGCTGCTGATACTGCCTTTGTATGAGCTTGGACGGGCTTCGTGGCCTGCAACGGAAAGCAAAAGCGCAGACACACTCACTCACACTTCTGTAGTCAAACGTCTCGCCTGCCACTGCGCTGCAATAGCATGCAGTTGCGCGCCACTATCCTTCTAATCATCTTGCTCTCTCCCTCTGCCAATTCCCCTCTCTTGTCTTCCTTGTGCCGTCTTTTGGTTGCCGCCATGCATCGGGTTAACTTCGCTCCGACGTTCGTCGACCGCGTTGCACATATAGCTTGCATAGGCGATGGCCTCGCTTCAGCACCCACGGGCAGCATCGCCAAAGAAACAAAATTAGTCTGCAAGGGCGTGTCTGTACCTGTGCTTCTCTGTTGCGCTGGCTCTCGCTTACAAGCAAGCTCAAAAAGGAGCGTCGATTGAGTTCCATGCGTCACGTCTTCGCATTCGACAATGTTGGCGAGGAGGAGCTTCTCCTCGGCCTTCTGCTTGGTTTGGCCGAGCATCGAAGAGGCTTGTGCTGCACCGCGACGGCTTGGCTTACAGTATCCAGCAATCCATCGGCCAACAACCGATCTACGGCAGCGCTGAGCTTACTTTTCAGTGTGACACCAAGCTCGACACCAAGCTCAAGAACAAGGTCAGGCTCGATCGAACAAATATTGCTCCTTTCTTCGATCAACGCCCTGAACCCAACCCTTTCCTGTAGCAGCATGTGATAATGTCTCGAATGAAAGGGGAGTCGGACCTCGTATCGCACTTTCAAACTCGGTCTCTTGGTTTCCTCGACGAGCTTCCCGTACCATCGCCAAAACTTTGGACCGTCTCTCCATCGGGAAGGATCGAACGCGGGATCAATGCTTGAAAGCGGAACCTAAGCGAAGGGACCAAAGCATGCATTTCTTGCAGGGATCGGCAAGTGCTCTGGTGAGATGATTGGTTCTCCCACAGCCGGATTCGATGCGCTATACAAGACCTCCAAAGCTTTGATGTCTTTGGTGCTTGTCTGGATGCAAGATCCTGCAGATGCGCGGGCCGGCGGCGTGCTCTCGTATGGAACAAATTGCAGTCATGCGTCGTGCCAAGCCAATCAAGACGTTGAAAGCTGGCTCATCATCTACACACATGGCATCGCCGCCTTTTGACTTGGGGAACACGTCACAATGAGACGTCGACCACCAGACTGGCGATATCCGATATCAAGAGCGCAACAAGTTCGAACTGTTTGTGTGGCGCAGGGCTTATGTGGCATCGGCCAATTCGGGACTGATATGTCTCATTCACTGAAACATGTTTGTGCTGCCGATTGGCACCCAACATAGGCATCTTACTTAACTTCTGCCGAATGTTAATGTGCATATGGTATCAGCCACAGCGTCATTGTCGTTGGGTCGTTGTCCATCCCGAAAGGAGAGCGTCGCACGCAGTCTTCAACAGAAGCGGTGACAATGATGATGATGTTGATTAAGCTCGCATGGCGATAACGTGAAGCAGATCGTGTCTCGCCTGGCGAAATTTGCTCAAATGTTTGACCCTCGTCGAGTAACATATTTTTCTTTCTATTTTTAACAGGCGCGCCGTGCTTATTATATGCTGACAAATCAAGGCGCAGCGCAAAGTTGAGCACGAACCCTTTAAACTTTCTTGGCTGAGCTTCCGAAATGAACACTTTCTCATCCTTACCCCACTGATCAGCGACGTGGCAGGTTGCTTCTTCCCCTCTTCGACTACATACATCCACCACCTACTCCAAATCGCACAGCAGCATCGACGGAACTCGCAGATTAGATCAAAACATCTTCTTCGACCCCGCAGCATCGCGCTAGCCTATCGGCAACCTTCACCCGGAATTCCGTGCAGAAGCTCGCGCTTTCTTCTCCACATGCCTTGATCAAGTCTCGCATCGGCCGTCGACCTTGATCGACCCCTACATCAGCCATGTCAGAGCTCTACAATTTCGAGCACTTCGACGGTGCATCCAATTATGATGCTAGCAGCTCCGAATACTCTTTCACAGACAGCTCCTCGCGCTCTCCCAGCCGCTCCAACGGTCAAAAGCATGGCAAGTCCAGCGGCACCTCTCGACACAAGGACATTGACCTCGACCTGGATCTAGAAGCGATCAGTGACTTTCACTTGACCGAGCGCGACCTCGACCCTTCGCGCTCTCATTTCGCTAAGCAAACCAAAGCTCGCCCGCATGCGCATCACGATGGCGGTTCTCATTCGCATCTCATTCATGGCGGCCTCGGCTCCGGCTCAGATTTGACCGCCCTCGACAGCCTTGGTGACGAAACGGATCCTAGCGCGTTTCAAAACTTGCCCGAGCATGCATGTGCTTACTGTGGCATCTTTAACCCATCATGTGTGGTCAAATGCCTCATCTGCAACAAGTGGTTCTGTAATTCGCGCGGCTCCACCTCGGGCTCGCATATCGTCAATCATCTGGTTCGAGCAAAGCACAAAGAGGTCGTCTTGCATGCCGAGTCGCCTCTTGGCGAAACCACTCCTGAATGCTACAATTGTGGAGCCAAGAATGTCTTCCTTCTCGGTTTCATTCCTGCAAAGAGCGAGACGGTCGTGGTGTTGCTTTGCCGTCAACCGTGTGCCGCCATGTCCAACTCCAAAGACATCATCTGGGACACTACACAGTGGTCACCCTTGATTGAGGACAGATGCTTCCTCACCTGGCTCGTCAAGGTCCCTACGGAACACGAACAGCTCCGAGCCCGTCCCATCACACTGCAGCAGATCAACCGTCTCGAAGAGCTTTGGAAGGAGAACGCCAGTGCCAGTCTCGAAGACCTCGACAAGCCTGGAGTGGACGAGGAGCCCAATGGAATCTTGCTCCGATACGAAGACGCCTACCAGTACCAGAACATCTTTGGGCCCCTGGTTAAGATTGAGGCCGATTACGACCGCAAATTGAAAGAATCGCAGACACAGCAGGATCTCGTCGTGCGCTGGGACCAAGGTCTCAACCAGAAGAAGATTGCTTGGATGATGCTCCCAAAGCTGGAGAGTGGAGAAGTGCGTCTTGCTGTCGGTGACGAGCTCAAGCTTCGTTACCGTGGTGAGATGGCACCTGCTTGGGAAGGTGTAGGACATGTCATCAAGATCCCCAACAACGTCTCGGACGAAGTAGCACTTGAGCTCAAGAGATCCGACGGAGTGCCCGACCATTGCACCCACAACTTCTTTGCCGACTTCGTCTGGAAGGCCACCTCCTTCGACCGCATGCAGAGTGCCATGAAGACATTTGCAGTTGACGAGCAGAGTCTGAGTGGTCACATCTACCACAAGCTACTTGGTCACGAGATCGATAATGCCACCCTGCGCACCACCATGCCCAAGCGCTTCAGTGCTCCCGGTCTTCCCGAACTCAACCATAGTCAAGTCAACGCCGTCAAGAGTGTCTTGCAAAAGCCTCTGAGTCTGATCCAGGGTCCTCCAGGTACCGGTAAGACTGTCACGAGTGCTACCATTGTCTACCAGCTTAGCAAGATGAATCCAGGACCAGTCCTGGTCTGCGCACCTTCCAATGTCGCTGTCGACCAGCTCACCGAGAAGATCCACGCCACTGGCCTCAAGGTCGTGCGTCTAACAGCAAAGAGTCGAGAAGCACTCGACAGTCCCATCAGCTTCCTGACTCTTCACGAACAAGTCGCCAACAACGACACTCATGTCGAGCTGCAGAAGCTCATCCAGCTCAAGAACGAACAAGGCGAGCTTAGCAGCAGTGACGAACGCAAGTACAAGGCGCTCACCCGAGCGTGCGAAAAGGAGATTCTCAGCACCGCAGATGTCATTTGCTGCACCTGTGTCGGTTGCGGTGATCCACGTCTGTCCAAGATCAAGTTCCGAACTGTACTCGTCGACGAAGCGACGCAGGCGGCTGAACCAGAGTGCATGATCCCGCTGATCATGGGCTGCAAACAGGTCGTCTTCGTTGGTGATCACCTTCAATTGGGACCTGTCATCATGAACAAGAAGGCAGCACGGGCTGGCTTGAGCCAGAGTCTGTTCGAGCGACTCATCATGCTCGGCAACCGACCCATCCGATTGCAGGTGCAATACCGTATGCACCCTTGCTTGTCCGAATTCCCATCCAATATGTTCTACGAAGGAACGCTGCAAAATGGTGTCACCGCGCCCGAGCGATTGCGTCGAGATGTCGACTTCCCTTGGCCAGTGCCTTCGCTGCCCATGTTCTTCTTCCAGAACCTCGGCCAGGAGGAGATCTCAAGCAGCGGTACTTCCTTCCTCAACCGCACTGAAGCTTCAAATGTCGAGAAGATTGTCACGCGCTTCTTCAAAGCCGGCATCAAACCTTCGCAGATCGGTGTCGTCACCCCTTATGAAGGTCAGCGAAGCTACATTGTCAACCACATGCAATCACACGGCTCGCTCAAGAAGGAGCTGTACAAAGAAGTCGAGGTGGCCAGTGTCGACGCTTTCCAAGGACGAGAGAAGGATTACATCATTCTCAGTTGCGTTCGAAGCAACGAGCACCAGGGTATTGGATTCCTGAGCGATCCACGACGACTCAACGTCGCACTGACGCGAGCAAGGTATGGTCTGGTAATCTTGGGTAACCCGAAGGTGCTGAACAAGCACCCGCTGTGGCACTACTTGCTGGTCCACTACAAGGAGAAGGGATGTTTGGTGGAAGGCGTGTTGTCGAACCTGCAGCCAAGCATGATCCAGTTCCCGAAACCTCGTCGACCTTTGCAGAAGCCAGGAGATCTGATGGCTCGTCATCGTCACGATCTTGGTGGCAGCGGTGGCGCAGCAGATGGCTACGGTGCTGCACGCGGCAGTCGCGCGCCCGATGCTGGAGGCAAGGGCGGCTCCAACGAACTCGGCGGATTCTTCCGAACGCACGATCCGATGTCCTACATCCCTTCCGACGCTCAGAGTGTCACGAGTCTCGGTACGCAGGCCACCTATCCCTCGGCTCATCTTTCCGTCGGAGGCATGCACGGCCCGTACGCAAGCAGTATTGTCAGCCAGGACGTCGACACAGAGAGTCTGGCCGGAAGCACCGCTCCTCCTGCGAGCATCACCTATAGTCAAAGCGATCGTCTGCACAGGAGGTTGAGTCTGAGCAGTATGGGCGGCGCCTCGGACATGACGAGTCTGGATGGATACAAGGGAGATGGTGGGTATGTGGGCCTGCATCATGACGATGATGCTGCGTCGACGTTCTCGGCTGCGATTTCGCAGTCGAGCTTTACCACCTTTTGAAGACAACCATGAAAGGGTGGCAGTCAGCCGCCCCGATGACATTTACATTCCCGACCTGCGAGCGCAACAGTGGCTTGTTGTGACGCCACAAGGAGCATTTCATCCCGACAGACTAACGAGAGCTTCTGCTTCCTACCTCCCAGACCAAGCATCGTCATGATGAAAGTTGCAAACCTTGCTCTGTCTCGATCACAACCATGATGACATCGGCGTACCAGACTACCTTGCAGTAGAGCAGATACACTGTCCCAAACTAGGATGTCTCCCCCACAAGGCGCACAATTCCATTTTGGCGTACACTTAAAGCAGCGTGAGGTCTATTTTCGTGTTAGCGCATCCACCAAACTCCATGTTTTTTAGACTACCTACCGTCGCTAGTACCTTCCCTACGCGCTAAAGACACCTTTGTCTGTCGAATGCAGCCACAGCAATGATTAAAGTAATTCCATGCCATCCCCACATTTCCGCCCGGCACGACCGAAAATGGCCTGTGACGGTTGCTCTGAGAAGGCCTTGAACGATCGCTGTGATCGCTATGATCGACCGTTGTCGTCGCTTAGATTTGTTGAACGCCACATTCTTTCGAGATGGCGCCTTGCCGAATAAAGATAGCGTTCCGAAGCCTTATTAATAATTTTTATTTTTCCTCTAATCTTTTGTTTGTGTCTTGAACCTGTGAAACCTGCACACAGACGTGTCTTTGGGCGAGAAAGTAAGATAACGGTCTCGCGTTTGCTCGTCGGAACCTCGCCGCTTCTGAACCTCTCTGATATGACAGCGCTTCCGATGCCAGACAAGGAGTCGAGAATGACTTGACCTTGGCAGGGTCAGTTGCGGAGCACGTTCGTGGCAAGATGGAGCGGCTCTGTCCCGAAACAATGGTAACTTACACACTCAAAGACTGGCACTCAAGCCTTGCAATTAATTTCACGCAGGAGTTTGAACGCGGCAGCAAGAAGCTCCCGCTTGAACGGAACAAAGGTAGAAGGGTGCAACGTCTCTCACGCTTTGATCGCTTCCGAATGCAAGCAGAGTGCGTACACCGACATCTCCTTTTGTAGAGATGAAGAATGATACTGCAGAGTTCCTGCCTGTGCAAAATGTGGCAGCCGCGGATCTTGTTCAGTTGCATTGAATGTCATTGTGTTTGTGGAGCTGCGCGGGCGTTATCATCATACCACTTTTACAAACCCACATACCTCGGTCTTCATTCTCGCCTGCGCCTCAGTCCCTCATTTTAAACCGAAGCCTCTGGAATCAAGTCGATCTCTCTTTGCAAGATCAAGACTGTCAGGAACCTCCGAGTACAAGCCGACGCCGAAGTTTGCGAGTTCGGTTCAGGATATCTGCCAAACAACGAAGAGAAAAGAAAGAGGCCCAAGAGTGTTTCTAACAAAAAGCCATCCTGTACAAGCAAGATCAAGGTCCAAGCGTTCACAGATCCCGTCCGAAGCGAGCGAGATCTCCCGAAGCTCGAAAACATTGTACAATGCCATTGAAGGCGCACCACTACTTCGGCATTAGCTACGCACAATAAGACAATGATGTGAGTTGAGTATGGTGTAAGCAGGTCCATTTGACACGCTCCATTCACCACTGCTTCCGAGGTTGATCTCGTAGGAAGTCTTCCGATCGTCAGAAAAGATACTGTAAAAATAAACTCAAAATTGATGCAGTTGGCGTTGACAGCTCTCTCTCAGCCTCATCCTTCCTGCAGCGAGATTTGGGAAAGATCGGAGTTCTTTTTCAACGGGAAATATTTGTTCATGCAGATCGAAAGTGGCGCACTTCTTCTGCCTCACTCTCCCTCTGACCTCGCCTGTCTGCGCGTTTTCTTTTTTTTTTTTTTTTTTTTTTTTTT
>MAIP01000087.1:0-85627 GCA_001736125.1 Pseudozyma tsukubaensis | reverse complement strand
TGCAGCGGATAGTTTAATCGGGAGGTCACCTGTTCGACCCAGGTAAGGAGCATTTTCTTTTTTGCGTTGTTTTACGCCGCGCTTATGTAATTGTTTCTAAGTCTAAAATGAGAAGATATGGGGGAGTGGAGATGCTGCCGGAAATTTTTCTCAAGAAATTTGTGAATCAAGCTTGCGAGACCCTTTTTTGGGCTGTTCGGTTTGGCCGAACTCGAAAGCAACGGTAGCTCAGTCTCGAGCGCTCCTTCCCTGTTGAACTCAGCCATAACACCACATCATCTTGGCAACTACCAGCAGCGGCCTTTCTGCCATTCTGCCGATCAGCATCAAAACGGCGCCTTAGAGCTCCATTCACGCTTGCTCGACTCGGACCAGGACCGCACTCACCTTACGAAGCTACTAACAGACCACAGTAGCGTGGCGCTGACGCTAACTCTTCCCAACTGAGCTTTCGTCGTATCAGCTCACCCTTGCGCTCACGCGCACCTTCATCGCCACCTTCATCAGCCCCTCGAAAGACGGCTGTACGACCATGGCGGACGCACAGCAATCCAACAAGGCTCATCGTAAGGCCAAAGTCGGCGGCAAGGCTGAAAAGGCTGAAAAGGGCAAAGCTAAACATGCCAATGGCTTCAATCCAAAAGCCTTCATCTCGGCCAACATCAACGTTGCGCAAAAGCAGATCTTGCGTAATGCCGAAAAGGATCAAAAGCGATTCCACGTCCCATTAGCCGACAGGACACCCGAGGATGAGCCACCTCCCATCATCGTCGCTGTGGTTGGACCAGAGGGAGTAGGCAAGACCACCCTCATGCGTTCGCTCATCCGAAGATATACAAAACATACTCTGGCAGAGATCAAAGGTCCTGTTACTGTGGTTACTGGCAAAAAGCGAAGGGTGACTTTCATCGAGTGCAAAAATGATATCAACAGCATGATTGACGTTGGTAAAGTCGCCGATTTGGTCTTGCTCATGATTGACGGTTCGTTTGGCTTCGAAATGGAGACGATGGAGTTCCTCAACGTATTGCAGTCACATGGTTTCCCAAAAGTCATTGGCGTGCTTACCCACCTTGACCTCATCAAGAAGGCGAAGACGCTCAAGGCAACAAAGAAGCGTTTGAAGCAGCGTTTCTGGACCGAAATCTACGACGGTGCCAAGCTCTTCTACCTTTCAGGTATCATTAACGGTCGTTACCCTGACCCCGAGATCCAAAACCTGTCGCGCTTCATAGGCGTCATGAAGTTCCGTCCTCTCATCTTCCGCAATGCCCACCCTTACGTTCTGGCCGATCGAATGGAGGATCTGACACCCAGAGAAGAGATCCGTGCCAATCCTAAGGGCGATCGTACCATCACCGTATATGGCTACCTACGAGGTACACACTTGCGTCCATCGCAACGTGTACACATTCCAGGTGCAGGCGATCTCTCCATCACATCCATCGAAAAGCTCAACGACCCATGTCCCCTCCCCACTGCGGACAGCGAGAAGCGACGAAAGCTTTCCGACAAGGCCAAGTTGATCCACGCTCCCATGAGTGACGTCGGTGGTGTCATGTTCGACAAGGACGCTGTCTACATCAATGTACCAGGCAACTTTACAAGGAATGGAGAGAATAGTGCTGAAGCAGCAGGCGAAGGTGAAAAGATGGTCATGGATCTGCAAGACGCACACACCACACTCGACAACCTGGCAGCTCAAAGCGAACTCCGATTGTTCGATAACGATACTACTGGTTTGCGCTCTGGCGATGTTGCCTCTGACGAGATTGATTCGGATGCTTTCAATTCCCCATCGCCTGCCAAGGGCAAACGTGTACGAAGGGCGGCTTTCGACGACGTCCTGCTCGATGACGACATCAATGAGGATGATGATGACGATGGCGATGACAGCGAAGGCGACTTCGATGACGAGGACATTGACGAGGAAGAGGAAGGTAACATTCGACGTGCATTCTCCCGCAGAGCTGTTGCAGGCGATGAAGCAGATGGACCTGCATCAAAGGACATTCCCTTCGCCGATAGCGACTCGGATATGGGACTTGGCTCAGACGACGAGGACGATGCCGAAGATGAAGAGGAGAAAGAAGAAGGCTCAGAGAACGACGACGAGGAAGACGAAGTGGCTCCGTGGAAGCGTGACCTCGCGGCCCGCGCAGAAGCCACTGTTCGAGCCAACAAGAATCGCCGACCCGCCGACCTCACCCGTCTCATCTACAGCTCCGACAAAACGCCCGAGCAAATTGCATGCGGTGACGTCCACAACGACCTAAACGATGACGAGGAAGACGATATTCGCAAGATGGCAGAAGAGGACGATGGAGACTTTTTCTTCCGTCCTGCTGATGGCCAGCCCGCCTCCTCGTCCAAGATCGGAGAAGCAGATGAAGAGTACCAAGACGTTCCTGATCAAGCACGACCCCTCGCCAAAGCAGCCAACTTGAGCCACTGGGCTGAAGAGCGTGTTTTGGACTCGATCCGACGATTCTTCATCACGGGTGATGAGCCCGAAAACCTCGAAGAGCGTAAAGATGGCAAGCGTGGCGAACCGTCCGCTGACGCCAATGCCGACGAGGAAGAAGCTGACCCGGAAGACGACGCAGACAAAGCCGACCTTGGTGATGACGATGACAACGCCGACGACGCGCGCGCCAAAGCCCTTGCCGCCAAGAAGGAGGCGCTCAAACGTCGATTCGATGAACAGTACGACGATCCTGACGCAGCCGACAACAAGCAAGATTGGTACGACGAACAGAAAGATGCGCTCGCCGCTCAAGCCGCTCTCAACAAGGCAGAGTTTGCTTCCGTTGACGATGCCGTTCGTCACCAAGTTGTGGGCTACACTCCGGGTTCATACGTTCGTATTGAGCTGTCCAAAGTGGCCTATGAGCTTGTCGAAAATTTCGATCCAAACTTCCCACTGCTCGTCGGAGGACTGTTGGCGAGCGAGGAGAGTTTCGGTTTCATCCAGGTGCGCATCAAGAGGCACAGATGGCATCAGAAGATCCTCAAAACCAACGATCCTTTGATCTTCTCCCTAGGTTGGAGGCGGTTCCAAAGTATCCCGATCTACTCGTTGGATGATGGAACTAGGAATCGAATGCTCAAGTATACGCCGGAGCATATGCACTGTTTGGCGTCGTTTTACGGACCGATCTCTGCGCCGAATACGGGCTTTTGTGCCTTTAATACGTTGTCTACTTCTACGCCTACTTTCCGCGTCTCTGCTACGGGAGTCGTGTTGGACGTCGATTCGGGAAGTCAGAAGATCGTCAAGAAGTTGAAATTGACGGGAACGCCGAGCAAGATCTACAAGAATACGGCTTTCATCAAAGATATGTTCTCGTCGAGCTTGGAAGTGGCCAAATTCGAAGGAGCCCACATCAAGACGGTTTCGGGTATTCGAGGACAGGTCAAGAAAGCGCTAGCCAAGCCCGAGGGTCACTTCCGAGCGACGTTCGAAGACAAGATTCTTATGAGCGATATCGTCTTCCTACGAGCTTGGTATACGATTCAACCACGAAAGTTCTACAACCCGGTCACGTCGCTTTTGCTTTCCGGTGGGCAGCAAAGGAGTTGGCAAGGCATGCGACTGACGGGAGCCGTACGTAAAGAACGACAACTTAAAGCACCCAACCACATCAATTCGTCGTATCGCGATGTGGAGAGGACGAAGGAACGCAAGTTCAACCCGCTCCGCGTACCCCGCGCTCTCCAAGCCGATTTACCGTTCAAGAGCAAACCCAAACAGATGCAGGCGAACAAGAACGGCACGTCGTACCTCGCCAAACGAGCCGTCGTCCTAGAAGGAGAGGAAAAGAAAGCCCTAGCCCTACTACAGCAAATGAAGACGGTCCAGAGGGAAAAGGAGGAGAAGAGGAAGAGGAAGAATCTGGAAAAGAAGGGAGAGAAGCAGAAACTCGCAGCCAAGGACGAAGAGATCAGGGCGCAAAAGAGGAAGGCGGAAATGAAGGAGATCTATCGTGTCCAGGGTATGAAGGCTCAATCTGCTGCGAAGCGGCAGAAGACTGGCAAGTGAGGGGGTTCCGTATGCCCTTCTTTTGCGTGTTAGCTGTCGTCGTCACTATAGCGACGTTTTCTTGTAGCACAGATGTACACAGCGCCGAGTTTAGAACTTGGACCTTGTCAAATCTGATATTCTTCATTGAGATCTCTTTCATTGTGTACGAAACGAGGCTTGTTGAACAGCTTACTTCTCTGCTGGATTCTGGATGTGATATGAGCTTTTGTCGACGCCAAACCAACCTGCGTTAGTAACATGAAAGCTCGGCGTCCCGAGCGCCACATTCTTTCCACTCGGCAATGATTGTTTTGTGTGCGAACGCCAGGAGATGGTGTCATCCTCTCTCTCCCGCTCCGTCTTTGCTTGTGCTTTCATATGTGACTTGAAGGGGGAAGGGGGAGAAATGGTTTTGCCGGTCCGCAAAGGGGGGCTTGGGGACGCTACTTTGGCGATCCGTGCTCGATTTCATTGAGCTAGAGGCGCTTTGGTCGAAAGATGAGAAACGGAGCGGCACGCTCGGATCTCGGCGGCTTCTGCTGCGTCTGCCGTTTGCCTTTTGCTACTGAAAGGCGTTCATGCTTTCTCCACAGTTCAAGGGGTGATCGCGAAGATACTGTATGGCCAAGCAATGAGAGCGAGAGAGAAGAAGGTGAAGGTGGTGGTAAAGCAATCCCGATTCCGAGCTGTCTGGGTTCAGCTCAAACTGTGTTGCGCCGTGGTCGCCGTTCCGATCCCGACGAGAAATTTTTAGAAAAAAGGACCTCGTTTTCCATGGGCCACGACCCTGCGACCCTGCAGCTGCAGCTGCTGCATGCTCATCATCAAAAACAATTCAGGTCTTAAGTTAAGAATTCGTTCCCCGGCACTTTGCCCCCGTCTTCGAAGCCAGAAAAGTGTCGGTTGGTCATGACGAAAATGCGTAGGTTCCTTTTCGGTACTTTGAATCACCGACGCTGCTCCGTCCGAACTCAAAATCCATTCCACGATCCGCAGAGCCATTGCGTTGTTTTATAGCTCTTTGCGATCTCAACGTTTTTCCTCCAATGGAGAGCGTGGAAGGCTCGAGCGACGACACAGAAGGCTGTGCAGCTCATGACGGATAATGTAAAGGTTCCGGTACCTTCAAAGCTTAGTTACTTGGGTTGGAACGAAGGATCGAAGATGGTTTTGGTGTGCATGTGGTGCAATCCTGCGGTGTGGGTGTAGGCTATTCGCGGCTAGCTGAGGGTCAGTGCCAATCAAATGCAAACCAAATGATCATGAAAACGTTGGACTCCGACAAGAACACCTGATCTCGAACAGACAAGATCGACTGTCTGGCTTGGACCTCTTGTCATACTCCATCGGATCTACTCCATTTGACGCTACCGGAAATGGAGTGGTATGAAGAGGTCTGTTGGCTCGCTAAAGTAGTTCCTTCGGAAGGGATCTTCGGCTTCTGGACAAAAGGGATTCATACCTTCATTCAAGCTAGCGGCGAAGGTGCGAGCGCGGGTGAGGATGCGCAAAGGACACCTTACTTACCCAAGATTCCGGATGAACCAAGATGAGGTGAACGAGAGAAAGCATTCGCATTGTTGTGCGGCAGAGAAAGTCGACCCGTGAGCGTGAGAGCGTGGTGCTGTCATACCGTCGCGTGGAAATGCACGAAACCCTTGTGCTTCTGATCCTGCAGCCAACAGCCACCTCGGTATTGTGTTACGATGGCAGGCGAAACTTGACCGTCATTCGCATGTGGTAAAGGCACCGAAGAACCGCCGTCGATCCGCCAGGCTACTTCATCGCTCCTTCTCTCCGGCTCCTCTCTTGTTCCACTCCTGTCTGGACCCCTTTTGCACTTTTTGTTTGCTATTCGCCTGGCAGCCAGAAGTTTCATCTATTTGTGGAAGCTTCTCAGCAAATTAAGAAGAAATGTCCACTTTTTAGCTTCAGCAGCAGCACCATCAGGACGGCCTGCCCTCCGCATCATCCACTTGGTCCACTTCAGCTAACCTGCCTGCAGCCGCCACACCACTCGTGGTCACAACGTGCTTGCCTGCTCTTGGGTAGCAGGCCTCGAATCGATTCGGAATCCGGGTCCGGCTAAACGTCTCAGTCGCTGCTTTAGTGATTTGCAACCTTCTTTTCTTCTTCTGCTTCATTGTTTCGCATCCGACCCTCCGGACCCCTTGGCCTTGCCGTCCTTCCTTCATCACCGTCTTCGCCGTCCTCATTCTTTCACGGCCCTCCGTACATCGCCGTCCGCGGCTCTTCCATCATCGCTGTCAACCTTGAAGAGGCCCGCACCGCTCCACGCTCGTATAAGTTGGCCATCTTCGTCGACGTATTGCCAACTACTGCCATCTTCGCAAAACGATACTGGCCGCTCAACATCAATTCTGGTCATCC
This sequence comes from Pseudozyma tsukubaensis, assembly GCA_001736125.1. NCBI lineage: Eukaryota > Fungi > Basidiomycota > Ustilaginomycetes > Ustilaginales > Ustilaginaceae > Pseudozyma > Pseudozyma tsukubaensis. Next base: position 79,212 of record MAIP01000087.1, on the reverse strand, counting down.
TACAAGCATCCTCTACCATCTCAGCATCACCTGTCATCGCTGTACGGTTTGAAACGGCATCGCTCCATCCGTCCCCCCTCGATCGTTCAAGGCAGTCCAGGTCCTCGCTACCTGTGGTCTCGTCGGTACTTTGGACCGGCAGTGGCACATCCTTGGCTGCAAGGCGCTTCGAGGGTCACCTTGAGGCTTCGCTGCCCTCATGGAACCCGCTCGCGGCAATCGCAAGGTCTTGCCTAACTACCTGCTCGACGACTATGTCCCCTCTCCCGAGTCCAAAGTAAGCTCGTCGAGTCAAGGCGCGCACGACTCGTCCTTGCAAGCTGCGTCGGCAGGCCCTTCTCATCAGCATCTCGACAATGGCTCTGCAGCTGCAGGCGAGTCGAACGACAACGTGGTCGGATCGTACGGCTTCCTGCCCCGAAGGAAGAAGAAGTTGAGGCAAGCTTGCGTCTATTGCCGACGCTCGCATCTGGTGTGCGAAGAGAAGAGGCCGTGCCATCGCTGCGTCAAGCGTGGGATTGCAGATCGATGCGTCGATCCTCCACAAGAAGCTGCCCTCTTGCAAGATGCTGGATGGCAATCCGAGGCAGGGTCTAGTACCAGTACAAGCAAGGATGCCTTTGTGTCGCCTCCTCCACCACTCCCTTCCGATCGCAAGAAGGAGGCCTCGTCGACGACCTCAACCAGCACCGACCTGTCTGCAGCAGAAGGAGGTCTGAAACGCAAGCGGAAGGCAAAGTCGGATGGCCCTCGCGTATCGACGCCTGCCCAGCCACTTGCTCATGATACCGATTCGCGGTCCGATTACGGTCGGCCTCATGGCGCCTTCGAGTTTGGCAATGCAGCACCCTCGTACGCTCCAGCATCAGACCACGTTCATACGGTTTCAACGTCGACCAGTGGTGCGCAAGAATCGACGCTGAGCAATGCTCTACCCGGCCACAGCGCTCCTTTTCATACAGGCGTGCCCGTGTCGATGCCGATCCAACAGGGGCCTACGAATACCTCGAAGAATGTGCCGTCACAGCTGCTGCAAGGCCAGCCCATCTTCCAACCTCCTTCATCGGCAGAGCTCGACTCGCTCTTTTCGACCTACTTCTTCGACGTGGCGGATGCGTTCAATACACGGCAAAATGGAGCGCCGCACCCTGGAATGCATGGCTCCAACCACGTCGGCCAAGGGAATCAAGCAGGCCCGGTCTACCACACGCACCAACCGCAGCATGTACAAGCTATGCAACGTCCAAGTGAGCATCATGCTCCTGCTGGCAATCTGCACTCTTCGCACAACCATCAGCATCATCCCGCCGCGGTTGGCCATGCAATGGATCAGCGCCCCTTCCCAACAGCACAAGCAGGCCCGACCCCCCACCACCAACAACAGCATCACCAGCCACCAACGTTCGGCCACAATAATGGACCTGCGTCTGTCGCAAATTCGATGCATGGTCCAAGCTCTTCCTTCAATGGCGCTGCAGCTGCATCTGTGACAGCTGCACCCTCCCACAATGGGCCAGACTCGAACATGAGAAAGCCCCAGGACGGCTCGAACGGCAATGAGCTTCTGGCTCGACAAAAGCCTGGTGATGTCTACGCTCCTTACCCATATCGCAAAGGCTATGCGTCGTTGATGCGTTATATGACCGAGCAGAATTGGTCGCAGCAATCCATCAGGTCCGTCGAGGCAGCGTTGTCCAAGATTCGGCAATTGTGGTTCTCGCTGGAAGACAACATCCAGCCATCGAGCATGATTCAGCTGCAAGCCGAATGGGCGGGCAATGTGCGGTATTTCTCCGAATCAGTGCTTCCCTTCACGCCCATTCCCATGGTCGTGTGTCGTAAAGCTGGCGAGGTCTATGCCTCGAACAAGCTGGCGCAGGATCTGTGTGGACGCAGCGAGGACCAGATGACGGGCGGTAAACTTTCCTGCTATGAGCTGATGACGGAAAGCTCAGCATCCAAGTTCTTCCGGCTTTACGAGCTTGCGGTTGGTGGGAGCCAAGCTGAAGATGGAAGCTACATCCCGTCTGTGGGCAACACAGCGCCTCTGTATTGGGATGCCGAGATCGTGCGTCCGAATGCAGATGGGAGCCAGACCGTTCTGCCCGTTCGTGGCATTTTTGAGATGAGGATCGCGCCTTGCGGCCTTCCTTCTCTGGTTGTTTGCTGCTTTGTTCCCTTGTCCTGAGTTTCCTGGATCAAGCCCGCGCACGTTCGAGGAGGCAGTCTACCTTCGTTCGTAATATTGCGCCGTGTCTAGTCACACCTTCCCACATAGAAGTTATCTCTTATCGAAAAGCTGCGCCGAGCTTTGCGTCGTGTTGTATTTGTATTGTCCTTGTACCTGTGTCATTTTGCATCTTCGTCTATCATGAAGTCATACCAGAGCACGTCGTCTGAGTCTCTTGCAGCTTGTGAAGACCAGGGAACGCGAGACCCCATGTCATAGGTTGGGCAAGGCGGAAGAGGGTAAAGAGGCCGTACATCGTGCACGTCTGATATATCGGTTGGCTGGGATGCCTGGGAGGGCTGCGAGAACTCGAAAAGATCTTCGATATGACCAAGGTCTGCAGGCGCCTCGACGATGCTCAAAGCGGTGTCGCTGTGCTCGTCATCGATCGCGAGAGCCGGTTGAGACTCGAGTTGCGAACTCTCAAAGTCGAGAACAGGCATCTCTTCTGCCAGGTCGACGGTTTCGAGCACACTTTGGTGGTCATCGAGCGGACGAACCTTGCGCATAGGTCGACTGCCAGATGGACCAGGCACTGTAGGGGGAAAGGTGGCGAGATCGAGCTGCGCCAATAGGTTCTGGATCGTAATGATGCTTGGCAGAGATGGCCTCAGGTCGAGTCGACAGAGCACTGCGTCCAGCGGAGGGCCTTGTGACGCATTCGAGATTAAGTTTCGCAAGGATGCGGCGATGCTGGAGATTATAGGCCCGGTCACTTGTTGACGCTGCTGCCAGCATCGATGGTAGAGCTCAGCAGATGAGGAGCAGCTGAGCAAGACCTTGACGAGAAGCTGTGAACTGGCTCGCTGTATCAGGTCACGAAGATGGGCAGCAAGAGGTGCTCTTTGGAGCAGATGCGAGAGAGGTAATGCCCCTTCCTTCCGAGAGTCGATCCACTCGAGATGGACGCGAACGTGAGTTTCAGGTTCCTGCTCTTCACAGGCACCTCCCGGACGGAGAGTGATCATGAAAGCTGTGTGATCCAATTTCGTTACTCATATTGTCAGCTGCAAGTTAACAACCCTCATTGTGCCAAATCGTGTGAACTGGACCGACCTAACCATTTTGTTGCTTCACTGACCCTGCATTGCTCGAAGGTGCGCTAAGGGCCAGTCCATCAGATTGGAACGTGTATGCTTGCAGTTCTGATATACTCAGCCATCCTTGCCGCAGCTGCAAACGTTTTCAGGAAAGTGTCAGCATGGTTGCGACTATCATGAGTGCTTTTTCCAGCTTGGGTTTGGTAATCTTACCAGATGAATGTCGTCCACCATTGCATCGACGATTATCTCCAGGTGTTTGTTTTCCAAGTCTGTAGTCAAGCGACCGCAGCTTGCGATGGTGCCGCTGATCGTCAAATGATGTCCTTGCGCGACAGGTAAGCATCCACCTAACGCGTTATCTGGTCCCGGCCTCGTTAGCTCCTCGTAACAGACCCTAAGGTCGACGCCTATCTCGCTGCAGACTTTGAATGCAGGCAAGGCATCTCTGCTATTCTCATCTGGCCCGAGTGCCATGATTTGCGACATGCTGAGAAGCTTGCCTGCGAGGAAAGGGACAGACTGGCAGAGATTTGGGTGGACATCGTGGTCAGGAAGTAAGAGCCAGCCTGTTTCTGCCCCTCCTTCCTTTTGATCTCTTCTTCGTCAAACTCAGACCTCTCCCTCATCTCATTCATCAAGTAGCTACCCAGAACCGGCTCCGACTGATGCAGTGCCTCTTAGCCAAGTGGAAAGAGTCCCATGACCTTCCGCATCGTCATCGGAAGCAAGCCGAAAGGGGGTGCACGGCTAAGCCGAAGGTGATATTTGCGTGGAATCGGCATCGGGCTGGGTCCGTCAAGCCGCAGAACTTGAAAGGTCAAATTGCGCCTTTCACGACCTTGATTTTTACAAAAGTCCCCACATCAAATTCAAAAAGACTGCATCTGTGTGCTGCACCGTCCTCTCTAAAGTCACGTCAGACTTTGACGCGTGTCACTTTGCCAGAAGAGCTGACATTTGGTGTGATTTTAACGGTTTAAAAGGCGATGATGCACTTTTGCTGAGAAGAAAATGCCTAAATTGAGACCAAATAAAGGTGAGAGAAGAAAGAAGGGTTTCTTGACTTTTGTATGCATTGCTTGGCCTATGCGGTGCGGAAGACATCGCAACGACGACGCACTGACACCGGCCATTGCGGGGACATCCGATCCGATCTGATCTCATCTCGTGTGTGGGAGAAAAGCTTATCAGCTTTTGTGGTCTGTGCCATGTGTCTCTTCGTTTCTTCTTCCTTTCCTATCTTCCATCCATCTTTGAACGCATCGCACTCGGTCTCTCCTGGCTTAACTACAGCGTACAGTTGCAAAATGGCAGGACTTTTCTACCCCTCGCCCAACAACCCTTATGTCGTGCCTGGCGTCGTCGACCTGAGACAGCCTTCGTTGTGGATCGCTGTGGGCAGCATCTGCTTCAACCCGTTGTACTGGAACATCGTTGCGCAGAACGAGTACCACAACAAGACCATCACCAAGATCTTGGGCGGTCGACGATACCTTGGCTGCTACTTTTTGGCCGTCTCGATCTTCTCGCTTGGCATCCTTCGAGACCACTTGTACAACCTCGCCCTTAAGGATCAGCCTACCCACCCTTTGCTTCAGCAGGCATGGGTCAAGCCTGCAGCTGCACTTCTGTTTGCAGCCGGCAACACCTTTGTGCTCACTTCCATGTGGGCTCTTGGTGTCACGGGCACCTACCTCGGTGACTACTTTGGGATCCTCATGGACAGCATCGTGACTGGCTTCCCTTTCAACGTGATGGCCAACCCTATGTACTGGGGTAGCTCGATGAGCTTTGTTGCTGTTGCACTCTGGTTCGGCAAGCCCGCTGGCCTCTTGCTGAGCGTGCTCGTCGTCCTTGTGTACGCGCTTGCTCTGCGCTACGAGGAGCCCTTTACTGCCAACATTTACCAGCAGGCCGAAAAGAAGAAGCGTGCCGAAGCCGAAAAGCAAGCGATCCTCGAAAGTGAGGGACCTGCCTCTGGCACTCGCAACCGCAACCGAAGGACGCCTTCCAAGGCCAACGCCTAAGGGAGCTGCTCCATTTGCATTGGACGAGCATTTGAACTGTTGTCGCTCATTCCATCGCACCTGATACTATCAGTTCACGACCTCACGACAAAAACAAGGCGGCATCGATCATCGAGTCCTTCAACAGCCACTCGACCGATTGCATGCATCCTTTCGCACCGTCATCGCCACCGCCTACCTCGTTTCCTCCTCATTTCCTCACATCCGCCATCCGACGCTGATCGCCAAGCCCGACTTGGCTGATTCAAGTGTCGGCTGTCCCGTCTCATCTTGCAAAAATACCCGATCTCACTGCTTTGCCCTCCTTCAGGCAAGGCATCGTGTTGATCGCCCTGTAGCACTCAACGTGTACTTGTATCTCCGTCTCGCATTACAATTCAATAGCATCGTCAAAATATCATTGCCTGCTGAAGATCCCGATCGTGGCAGGAGTGTAGTGAACCGTCTTATGTACCGATCAAGCCTGCGTGTGCCTGATCCCTGATGACGCGTGGGATTTGGACCCTTTTGGAAGATTTGACGGTGCTCGCCGTTCTGACCCTTGTTCGACTTTTCATCAACGTAGTCTGTGCTTGGCCAGTGCGGCACCTAATCGGGTCCCAAATCAAGCTCGGATCAAGCCGCCTTTGTTCCGAGTGTTCCAGCAGTACATGTGAGCCTCTGACCACCTCTTCGTAGCTTTGCAACCATTTTAGCAGCAGCTCCGGTATCAAAATGGTTTGCTGCTGCTGGGTGACGCACCTTTGCTGAAAAAAGGGGGAGAGGGCTTCTAGGAAACCAACGACTGAATACAATGCGTGCTGGCCGAATAGAAATTGGGTCATCGGGAAGACTTCAACACGCCAAATTGGTATTCGACTTTTGGTCAGGTTGCCCTGTTCAGCACAGCATTTTTGGAGCCGTGTCTGTGTGTGTTGGTTTTTGGTCGCGGTTGAGCGCGTGCTGAGTTGTCGTGCGGCGCTTTTTCTTTTTGACAGGAAAATAACGGCTGACTGGTTGCTTCTGCCGCTGCGACTGCCGCTCATCGATGATGATGTCTCACACGGGCAGCGCAGTCAGAAACGCGCAGTGAGAACCCCTGGCGCTGGCCCATGCCTTTTGCCTTTTGCTGCCGACTGTCAACTGCAGGCAAAGAGAGTCGCAATCCCAATTCAACCAACCTCAGCTCCGCTTCGCTCGCTCACTTCACTCGCTTCCAGATCCAATTCCATCTCCTCATCATCTCGCCTTCACTCCGTCCCTCCTCGACCTTGCCGCTTCGATCGCGACACCTTTCAACGTCACGGCTGCGAGCACTGGTGACATTCAGCTCGACCTAGAATCAGCATCTCGGCACTAGAGTCTTGTGACCTCGTAGAGATTTTGCAAGGCCGGATTCTTTGACTCGCGTATATCGCTCAGACTCGTTGCTCGTCAGGGGATTCGACAGCTCGCTAAACGACGCCTACAACTGCATCATTCCAGCGGACGCGGAACACTATCGCTAAAAGCATCGATCCTGTCGCTCTAGACAAACACACGACATCTCCCTCTGTGCCAGTGATCAATTCATCAGCATCGCATCAGTAGCCTACGCCTGTTTATCTTGCCCGCTCCCGCGCAAAAGCGCCAAAGATATCATCATGGCTGTAAGTTCATGCAAAGCTAGCTTCGCTGCCACGCCTGGAATCTCACCAAGACCCAAATTGACCTTTGCCCCCCTTGCATACATCTACTATGCTATCTTGCTTTCTCTCACCACAGGACCCATCCGACTCCAAGGTCGCCGAGGTGAATGCCCGAATTCAGACCCAGCGTCGCATCATGGAAGGTAACCAAGCCCTTCGAGCTGCCACCAGTAACCCGGATGTCATCCGACAAGCCGAATCTCAGATTCGCGAAGCACAGCGTAACATCTCGTACTTGCAAGAATCGCTCAACAGTCTCAAATCGCGTCGTGCTAGCGGAACGCCTGGCTTCCGTACTGACAGTCCCACCGGGAACACTGCGCCAGGAGACCCAAGACAGAGCATCGCGTCCACCGGAGGTAGCTCCATCGGTGGAGGCCGCTCTTACCCTGGCGACAGCAGCTCCTCCTATCTCGGCTCTTCCAATCCACCTTCGCCTGCCGTCAACCCTCGCCGTTACGATGGACGTCCACTGCCTCCAGGGCCAGACCACGGTCCTGGCAGCGGACCCGAAGGTTCCTATGCACAGTACGTCAATCAAGGTCCCTACGGCGCTGGCCCAGGCGCTGGGTACGGTGCTGGAAGTACCGAGACGTGGCAGCCTGCTATGCACCGCATGGGCACGAGCGCTAGACGCAACTACACCAATCTCGACTTGATCAAGGACGATACCCCGCACACCACCGCCAAGATCTCGCGTATGTTGCATCAGCTCGAGTTCAAGCTTCAAATCGAAAAGCAGTACAAGCAAGGTATCGACAAGATGGCCAAGCTCTACCAAGCCGAAGGCGATCGCAAGAGTCGCAACGATGCCGAGAGCAAGCGGATCGAAAGTCAGAGCAAGATCGTGCTGCTCCAACAGGCGCTCAAGCGATACAAGCAATTGCACGTCATGGAAGAGGAAGAGGAGGCCAACGCTACACCCGAGTCGGTCGAGAATCGAAAGCAGAACCTGCGCAAACCGCTGTCGGGAACGCTCCAGATCTCGGTCCGCAGCGCTCGCGACCTTGACCATGCACCAGTTCCTCGCAACACTCGATCCATTCGCGAGTCCACCGTCGTCATCAAGGTCGAGGACACGCCCAGAGCCCGCACTCACCCCAGCCGTAACGAGCGATGGCAAGAGGACTTTGAGATCCCTGTCGACAACGCCAACGAGCTCGAAGTCACGGTCTATGACAAGATCGGCAATGCACACCCAGTTCCCGTTGGTATGCTCTGGATCCGTATCAGCGACATTGTCGAGGAACAGCGTAAGAAGAAGTTCGGACAGGTTCCTGACGCTTCATCGCACGGCCATGGTCCTAGCGAAGGCTGGGTCACCGCTGACAGCGTGCAGCCTCGAGCTGGAGGTGGTCCCTATGCCCCGGGTCAGGGTGCTGGCGCCGATGGAGCTTACAACACTCCCGCCGGTGTCAATGTCCCCAACGGACCGACAGACGGTGTTGAAGCCTGGTTCGCCATCGAGCCTGCCGGGGCTATTTACTTGAGGCTCAATTTCATCAAGCAGAACGTCCGCAAACGTCCCTATGATGCCCGTCTCGGTCGACAGGGAGCTTTCCGTAAGCGCAAGGAGGATGTTGCCGAGATCAACGGTCACAAATTCGTCTCGCGTCAATTCTACCAGGTGCTTCGTTGCGCGCTCTGTGGCGAATTCTTGCTCAACGCAGCTGGAAGTCAATGCGAGGACTGTCGCTACACTTGCCACAAGAAGTGCGCGCAAAAGGTCGTCACAAAGTGTATCTCTAAGAGCAACGCCGAAGCCGATCGAGACGAAGTCAAGCTCAACCACCGCATCCCACATCGATTCGAACCCATTACGAACCTCAGCGCCAACTGGTGTTGTCACTGTGGTTACATCTTGCCGCTCGGACGCAAGAATGCACGCAAATGTTCCGAGTGTGACATCACCTGTCATACCGATTGCGCCCATTTGGTTCCTGACTTTTGTGGAATGTCGATGGAGATGGCCAACCAGCTGCTCAGCGATATTGAGACCATCAACAGGGTCAAGTCGTCGGCCAAGACGCAGCAACAACAGCAGCAGCAATATCGCCAAGAGCAACTTCCGCCATCGCAGTCGCCTGCTCCCACCGGCCAATTCAACCAGAATGGTGGTGGCATGACGGCGGCTCCTCCTGGTCGTTTCCCACCTCCACAGCTGCCCCCCATTGCTGGCGCTGGTCAGGATGGGCGCTTCACTGGACTAGAGAAGCAGACGCAGCAAATGTCGATGAAGCCTGATCAAGTAGCTGACAGACCTTACCCCGGCGGGCCGTCGCAGCGAATGCAGGCCTTCGATCAGCAGCAGCAGCAGCAGCAAAGACCTGGACCCGGACCCAACTTTGGGGGTGGTCGTCCCGCACCTCCCAGGATCGGTGACAGCAACATGTCACCATCGCAATCCGACCCGCGTCAGGGTGACATGTCACGCCCTCCTCGCCCTCTTCCTCAGCCTTCGAACGTCGGTAGTCCCGCTCCGGCCATCCAGCAGCCTTTGCCCCAGCAGCAGCAGCAGCAGCAACAGCAGAGCAGCAGCAACAATATGTACGGTGGACGACCCCAACCTCCTTCTGCCTATGCTCAGCCACCTCCTCAGATTGGACAGGTCCAGCAGCCTTCCTCTGCGCCTAAACAGCCACAGCAGCTTCCAACCCCGGTGCAGCAGCAACAGCAGCAGCAGCAGCAGTCCACTTTGCCACCTCCGGGCGCCCCTTCGCAGATCCACCAAGGTCAGCCTGGCGGTGGCATCCTTGTTGCACCCCAATTTGGTGCACTTGGTCAACAGCCACCACGCATGCTCCCCTCCTCTAGACGCAAGATTGGACTGGACGACTTCAACTTCCTCGCCGTCCTGGGTAAAGGTAACTTTGGAAAAGTCATGCTTGCCGAAGAGAAACGTTCGGGCAATCTCTACGCCATCAAAGTGCTCAAGAAGGAATTCATCATCGAAAACGACGAGGTCGAATCGACCAAATCCGAGAAACGAGTTTTCCTTGCTGCCGCACGCGAACGTCATCCTTTCCTTCTCGGTTTGCACTCGTGCTTCCAAACCACGACGCGCGTTTACTTTGTCATGGAGTACATCTCGGGTGGAGATCTGATGTTGCACATTCAACGAGAGCCGTTTACACCTCGACGAGCCAAGTTCTACGCAGCCGAGGTCTTGTTGGCATTGGAATACTTCCACAAGCAAGGGATCATCTATCGTGATTTGAAGTTGGACAACATCATGTTGACATTGGATGGCCATATCAAGGTAGCGGATTATGGATTGTGTAAGGAGGAGATGTGGTATGGGAAGACGACGTCGACTTTTTGTGGTACGCCGGAGTTTATGGCGCCGGAGATTTTGTTGGAGCAGAGGTATGGGAGGGCGGTGGATTGGTGGGCGTTTGGAATTCTGATTTACGAGATGTTGCTGGGTCAGGCGCCGTTTAGGGGAGATGATGAGGACGAGATCTTCGATGCCATTTTGGAAGATGAACCGCTTTATCCGCTTCACATGCCCGCCGACTCCGTTTCGATCCTCGAGAAACTCCTCACGCGAGACCCCACTCGTAGACTGGGATCAGGCCCGACAGACGCAGAAGAGATCAAAGCCCATCCTTTCTTCCGAGACATCAATTGGGACGACATGTTCAACAAACGCGTCCCCCCACCTTTCTGCCCTACGCTCAAAAACCCAAGTGACACCAGTTGGTTCGATACAGAGTTTACGTCGGAAAAGCCTACACTGACGCCCGTCCACAGTGTGCTTAGTGCACAGGATCAGGCTGAGTTTACGAGCTTTAGCTGGACCAGTCCTCATATTTTGTAGCCTTTTTTCTTTCGTCGTCAATCTGCGATAGGAGGGGGGGAGGAAGAAGGAGATGCAAGAATATGAAAGAGTGCTTCGAACTTATAGTCAAACCAAGAAGTGGGCGTGATTCGTGCGGTTTGTGAAATCCTTGCTTGGCTTGAGTGCGAAGAAGGACTGTGCGGAGCTTGGAAGGAGAGCATTTTGAGCCTTCTCAGGCTAACGCTGTGTGAGTAGGACGGAGTACCAAGCAGCTGCCGGTTCAAAACGAGACTTGTCTTTGCTGCGATGCTTCCCTCTTGGACCGCTCACGTGTGCCTCTCAATCATCTCTAGACAGACGTATTCGAGATGGAGTCCAGATTGCAGAGACGTTGTGTGCTTTCGGCTCCACCAGGTGGCGAGCGGATCTAAGTCAGCAGCCGGGTGGCCGACGATAAGACGTTTGAAAACCGCTCAATAGCCCACACACAAGATACGCAAGAGGCACGATTGCACAATTCCCCTGTTCTCCCCTGAAGATGTTGTTAACCGGTGAGATTGGCAACAGAAGAAGAGCCAAAAAAAGGCACAGAAAGCAAACGAACGGGTACGTATCGCCGCCAGGTAGAGTAGCATCGTCGATGTCTCAAAGCAGCGAAAGTAGCATGGGGACCATTCGAAACCGACCCCAGTTTCAACAACGACCGAGACCAAACCTGTTGTTGTTGTTTTACTCGTCCTGTTCGTCGTACAGCGCCTCCACAGATCCCGCTGTCCTACTCCAACTGCGTCTCTTGTCTCGCCTGATTCCATCGAATGACACGGAAGCAAAGACATTTTGACATTAGAAACATGCCTTCCAAGCTTGAGTCTTACTTTTTTTGGTGTGGTGTTGTGGTATGGGTCGTACTCACTTCAAGCTGCTCGTATCAGGAGCCAAGTCCCTACTCTCCCTCTTCCCTCTCTCCTCATCTTCGCCTGCCTCGGCAGCGTTGGCAGAATAGGCGGAAGAAGAGCTGTATTGACCGCTCATCCTAGCCTGTCTCGCTCCTGCGGGTCGGGGGCCTCTTGGACCCCCCAGGCTGACTCTTTTGCCCGCACTACTTGCACTGCCTCCGTTTCCTCCTGCCGAAGAAGATGTGGAGGTGAACGACCCCGAATTGAACTGCCTCGAAAGACGAGCTACGTTGGAGAGCGGTTTGTCTTCGTCATTCGCCTCCCCCTCCGCCACCTCCGCCGGTGGTGCTTCGATGGGCGTCTCAACAACAAGTGGCGAAGAAGGAACGGAAGCGAATTCTTCCTCGGCTTTCTCTTCGTTGATCGACATTGTCTCCGCTTCTTTGTTCCCACCCCCTCCACGTCTAGTAGCCAGATTGCTTCCAAGCACGCGTTCGGTTAGGGGAGTGGGTGCAGCCAAATCGTCCTCCTTCTTCCTCTCTTCCGTCTTTGCGTTGTTCAAAGTGACAATAGCCGGTGGAGGCGTGGGCAAGCTCTTCGCTGCGGCGTAGTCGGGTGGAATCGCAGGAACAGGTGGCGGCGGTGTGGCAGCAGTCATAGCAGCGTTCGAAGCGACACGTTGCCCTCGTTCCCTCTCCTCCGATTCCTGCTGTTGCTGCTCAATAAACTTCCTAGCTCCTTGCTGCAAGTCGCTTCCGATGCTCGATCTGGAGATTCTCTGATCTACAGGTTTGGTCCTCTTCCTGATTGGTTTGGGTCTTTGACCATTCGCGAAACCGCTTGTGGGACCGCCTCTCGCGTTAGGGCTTGCTGTAGGGTGGCTCGCCGCCTCGGCGATCTTTTCTTGAATGAGTTCCGGGAAGATCTCTTCGTAGTGCTGAAGCAAGTCTACAACGACCAAAGTTCCGATTTGAGAGGTGACCGTGTAAGCGGACTCGCGTTTGGGACGGAGCAAAGCACGACCGAGAGCAAGCCCAAGTTTGTTAGCGTATACAGCGTCCGATTCCAATGTGCCAGTAGCCGAAGTGGAGGTGAGGAGACGACGAAGGTGCGAAAAGAGAGCGTCGAGGCAAGCGAGATGGATCTTGGGAAGTTTGTTGAGGACGACCTGCAGGTCTTCGAGGACGCCGGCCCGGATTTTGTCCTTGGTCGCCTGATCAACTTGAGGGCGCTGAGCCTGCGCGGTCGGAGTCTTCGTAGCAGAAGCATCGCCGTCGGCGTCAGCGCTGAGTTGCTCCAGGCTAGGCTGCTTGGGTGTCGCCGCAGCCAGAGCTTCATGTTCTTGTCCAGCTGCAGCGCGGTAGATCGAGTCAATTTGATCCCATAGATCCTCAGTGATAAGACTATGCTCCAGCTCGAGCAACCAGAGCTTGACGCAAGCGGCGAGGACAGGTGCATCGTACGAATCCAACAGCTTATCCGGGATAGGGTTGGTAGCGCCATCAGCAGCACTGTTACCATTTCCGTAGATGAGATCGGCGAGGGAAGGGTTGAGATGAGCAATAAGGGCATCTCGAAGACGGTGTGTGATGGGAAGAGGCACTTCAAGGATCCAAATTTTGCGTTTCTCGTGTCCGACGAGCTTAGCATCTGTAGTGGCAGCCTTGCCCTTCTCCTGGGTCTCGTCAGCCTCATCGGTTGCGTCGCCTGACGCGGTGACACCTTTGGCGAGAGCTTCCCACCGTTCATCGTCAGCATAGGCACGGCTGAGAGCTGCCAAGAGAGCGACTAGAACAGGAGGCAGAACAGCTAGCAGAGAGTTGCCGTTGGTCGCAGTTTCCTCTGCGGCTCCGGTCTGCTGGCGCTCCAACCGTTCAAGATAGTCGAGACGCTCTACGAGCGAAAGATCCAGACCAAAGCCACCATTCTTGACGAGCCATCCGTGCGCGACACCCTTGGGACCTGCCTTGCGACCGAGGGAGATCTCGTCGTGGTAGTAAGGCTGGAAACGTTCGATCGACGGATGGAAAGGTCCGGTCCTGGCCTGGCGAATCAGAGCGCGCAGCTCGAGCGAGGGATCAAGACCTTCGTGGATCTTGAAGGAGCGAGTGGAAGACTGATGAAGGATGGGCAGCTGGGAAGAAATGGCCTGGTTGTAGGAGGCGAGCACGGACTGAACGGCTCGAATGCGGTCGGCTTCCCAGCGCTGAGTAAGACCGTAGTGCTCAAAGAGGACCTCTTCCACTTGGCAACGAGTGCGGTCGAGGTTGCGCACAGCTTCCTCGTAGACCTTCTCGGCATTATCGGCATCGCGGCGGAGTCGAGTGTGACGGGGCTCTGCGGAAACGACGCCACCAACAGCAGCTTTGAGTGGTGCAGGCATCTTTTCAACAGCGGAGCTGACGAGAGCAGAAATGGTACCGGCTCGCCTGAGGCTGGTGGCGTGAGCCTGGGGGGCAGCGGTCTCGGCGCTCGTCTCCATGGCTTCTCCTTCAGTCTCGGTAGGAAGAGGAGGCAATTTGACACCATCGAGATCGGACTTGCCTGATGCAGAGTGTGTAGCCGAAGTTGCACGCTGAGTGAAGCCGAATTGCTTGCGGATCGTCTCTCGACGTTTGATTCTGTCCGGGTCGGTTTCATCATCCTGCGACGAGGTTTGCGAAAGAACAGATTTGGTGCTATCACCGGAAACACTCCTACGCTGCATGAGGGACGAGCCTGGAACGCGCAGCGATGTGTTGGTGACATGTGATGGAGGCGGCGACGAGGGCAAGTCCGCATCATCTATGGGAGCAAAGCGTGCATCATCTTCGGCTTCGTCTGCGATCCTGCACTTGTTTTCGTAGCTCTGCTTGAGCTTGTCCACTTCGCCCTTTTGACGTTCGAATCGAGTCAGAGTGGCATCGACATGCTCCCAGCTCTGTGTCACACGATCCTTATGGTCGGCAGCCCACTTTGCAAAAGGTTCGAGGATGGACTTTTCGAGATGGCGTGCCACTTTGCCGTGTGCATTGGCGTGTGCGGTGTTGGTTTCGGCTTGAATCATTCGAAAGGCACGCGATGTAGCTGAAGTGTTGGTGGAGAAGCCGCGAGAAGCCGAAGAGCCATCGATGGGCAGAACCTCGTTCAGGATGCCTGCTGCTTGCTTGAACAGAGGAGCTGGGAGCGAGATTTGGGGTGGTGGTGTAGCGAGCGCTTCGGCATGACTGTATTCGAGTTCTGCGCGATGAGCTACAAAGGCCAAGATGGATTCATCCTCGTCGAGGCCTGCCTGTAGCTTGCTGTACAAACTTTGGGCACCTGGACGATAAGAAGGATACGACCAGAATGAGTTTTGAAATGAAGGTGGATAGACCACCGTGAGTGCTGAAGGCGTGCTCATCGCGGACAGTCAGCGTACGGCTGGGCCGGCGATGCGAATTATGATGTTGCCAAGGAGCGAGTGAAGAGCACTCGGTGCGTCTTGACCGAATTGGAAGTACCAAGAGATGAATCAATGCTCTTTCGTGCTGTATGCCATCAGTCTAGTGAGGCGAGAGGGAAAGACGCTAGAGTCCGGGTGTTAAGAAAGGTACGAAGCTAAGAAAGGAAAGGCCAATCCGCATTCAAGATCAAGTGTGAGTGTTGGACAGACAGCACCTCGCACAGCCTACGGTTGAGCACTGCCGAGGACTATTCTGTATGCGCTCTAAATCCCAGCTGAGACCAACAACCTTGCAAAGACACAGTCACACACGCTCACACGCCTGCAGTGCCTCTGCGTTGCTTCTATTTTTGAGGTTGCGTCTGCGTGCGTGTGAGTGTTGCTGTCTCTCTCTCTTTCTCCTGCAGCATGCACTGCACCTCTCTATGGCCCGGGCGGCGGAGCTCAGAAGACTTGCCCGTGCGAGTCTTATTTCGTTTTCTTTAGAGATGTTAAGCTTCGGTCCAGTCTCGTGAGTCGGAACTCGGAGACATCGCAAGGGTCCTCTGCAGCTCTGACTAAAACCTGGCGAAAAAAGTGGATTTTTGAGAAGGTTTGCATGATGATTCTTGCACGCCTGGTGGCCACACACACATACACCATCATCAGCACCCATATCCTTACGATTCACGCAACCCGCCGGAGTTCATGATGGAAGCGGGTCAATTCGACGACGCCCCAGACCAGGTTGCGCCGGTCAACTCACAGCAACAACAACAGCAGCAGCAGCAACAACAAGACGTGCAAGCAGCGCAAGACGAAGACAACCTCCAATCTCAAAAGCAACGCAGGCAGGAAATCTCTGATCTCATTCGACCCTCCTCTGATGCTGAGGACACTGACGATGATGATGGAGACGCTATCCGTGAAGAGGAGGAAGAATACGAAGAGGAAGACGATTACGAGGATGACATGACGGGGTACGGTGCGGTAGAGGATGCCGATTGGGAGCTCGCACGAGGTGATTTCACCAAGCAATTCAATCGATCTAGGCAGCTTGCCTCTGCGATCAATGCGTCCGCCACCGCCTCTTCTTCCGGAGCAGCAGCAGCAAAGGGCAGTGGTGCATCAGCAGCAGCGGCGACACCTCTTCCTGCCATGAACCGTAGAAGACGACCCGCACCCTCTGCTGCCAACGCCACTGCTTCTTCTAGTAACTCGGCAGCCGCAACCGCGGGTCCCTCCACGGGTGGCAGCTCCAATCTCCGTACAGCTTCTCAGATGGAATCTCTCTCTAAATTCGCCTCCCGCGTCAGGGTAGATGATATGTACGACCCATCCTCCGCCATCGGTGGAGGCGTCAACTCTACCGTACCCCGCAAAGCCCTTGGTGGACGAGACGCCGTTCGTATCAAGGACAAAGCCGATCGTGCCACCGTCGAAGGTGTACTCGATCCCCGTACCATGATCATCCTCTACAAGATGGTCAATCGTGGACTACTCGAGTCGGTCAATGGATGCGTTAGTACGGGTAAAGAGGCCAACGTTTACCACGCTACCACACCCGCACCTTCTGCGACGTCCGAGGACAAGGAGGGAGAGAAAGGAAGTCTGGCGCTCAAAATCTACAAAACCAGTATCTTGGTCTTCAAAGATCGAGATCGCTACGTCAGTGGAGAATTTCGATTTCGACACGGATACGCCAAACACAATCCACGCAAAATGGTTCGACTCTGGGCCGAAAAGGAGGCACGTAATCTCAAACGTATGGTTTCGGCCGGACTTCGAGCTCCCATCCCCGTTGAACTTCGCGATCACGTCCTGGTGATGCAGTTTCTCGGCGACGCCGATGGATGGGCAAGTCCACGATTGAAAGACGCAGATTCGATGATCGGTAGCGATCCTGCAACTTGGTCTCGTCTCTATCGCGAGTTGTTGGCGAGCGTACGCATCATGTATCACGAGTGTAGGTTGGTACACGCCGATTTGTCCGAGTACAACATTTTGTATCATGACGGGCATCTGTGGATTATTGATGTTTCGCAGTCGGTGGAACACGATCATCCGCGAGCGTACGATTTTTTGAGGGCGGATATCGGACATGTCGATGAATACTTTGCAAAGCGTGGGGTGGTGACGTTGGGGTTGAGGAGGACGTTTGAGTTTGTTATAAGCGAAGCGAGCTATAGTGCAAGTGGTGGCGGAAAGGAGGGGGGTAGGAAAGGTGGAAGGGCGGGGTTGGAGAAGCAAGAAGCTGATTTTGTCGAGGACGATACGCCCAATCCAAATGCTGATCATGATGCAGAGCTGCGATTGCGAGCGACCAAGGCTAGCGCTACAGCCACTGGTAATGCTGCAAGGAAGGTCGAAGACGATGCAGTGTCAACAACGAGTTCCGCCCCGGTCCAGCAGAACAAAGTGACAGGCGGAGGTGCTTGGTATGCAGGTCTCAACGACGCTTCCAATGCCACTGGGGCTTCTGTACCCACTTCAACGCTTACCGGTGAGACGGAAGAATCTCTCATGTCGACGCTCGAACACCTTATGCACCAGCTCTCTGTCGAACCTTCCGCTCCTACTCCCCCAACCGGAGGCGCAGCGCAGGACGATACCAACTCAAGTCCGAACGGCGTCAACGAGAACAATACCGCTACGGCATCGGCAGTGGACACGAGCAAGAACGACGACGAAGTCTTTAAAGCCACCTACATTCCCTTCTCCCTACACGAAGTCGAGGATCCAGAACGCGAAATTGAGCTGCAAAAGAAGTCTTCCAACAAAACCACCTCTGCCTCTGCTGCTGGTAAAAGTGAGGGTACCAAGCAAGACCTTGACGCTCTCCTCCCTTCCTCCTCTCACGTTAAAAAAGCTTCTTCCAAAGCCGCAAAGAAGCTGATCGAAACCGAAGAAAGCGATTCCGATTCTGACTCAGATTCGGACTCAGATGACGATGAAGAAGGCGAAAGCGTCCACCCCAAAGACGCGAAACTCAGCAAAGAAGACGCCAAAGCCCTCAAAAAGGAAGCCAAGAAAGCTACCAAGGAGGCCAATCGCGAAAAACGCAAAACCAAAATGCCCAAAGCGGAGAAGAAGAGGAGGATGAAAAAGAGTCACAAGTAGATCTTTCCCACATAATTTTTTCATACTTTGCATCAAGTAGCTTCGTTGTTCAATTGGTCTGGAGCGTATGAGAATCAGCATGATGGTATATGTGGCTCTGTGATCGATGTTTCGAAGTTCGTGCATGTGCAAGTGTGGACTACATCGTGAGGAGGGGGTTTGCACGTTAGTGATCCTTCGGCTGAGGATGGTGCGCGGGCGGCAAGGTGGGGTAAAGCTGACTGGCATTCGTTCCTGTTTGGCCATGCTGCGTTTGCGAAGGCTGCGGTTGGGACTGGGTCTGTCTCATTGGCGAGCCCATCTTCCCTGTCAATGTAGCGTTTTCCAGACTCAACGAAGAGAAGGCTGCCAATGCGCTACTGAGATCTCCGCTTCCCCTCCTTGTTCCACCTGGTAAGCTTCCTCCTCCTCCTCCTGGTGTTCTTTCCATCATCGAATGCTGGTGCTGCGATGGGGTGATGGGAAAGTATTCTTCTTGCGCTGGTAGTGCTCGGCTTTCCCCCAAATGCAGGATTGAGGGATCGGGCGATCCAGGTGCATCCTCCTCCTCTCCGTCTGCGTCGCCATTGGCGAACTTGAATGCGTTCCCGCGAAGGTAGTCAAGTCCGAAAATGTCTGTTGTGCCAGAGGTGATGTTTCGCGTATTCCTGTCGACAATCGGATGTCGGGTGGAAGACATGGCGTCGACCAAAGTCACCGGTTCCGCGGTCAGGGAGGGCGAAGGTGGGGTCGAGGAAGAATTGGCAAAATTCGAAGAAGATAGGATGGAAGGCGGGAGCCAGCTGCCGGAGCTGACGATTTCTGAGGAAGTATCTTTCGGTTGGAATTGTGTTGTAGCGAACGGTGGTGCTGATGCTGCTTGCGATGGTTGCGACGATTGTGATGGCTGTTGCTGAGGTGGTGCTGCCAGCGGCTCAGCTGTACGCAAATTGGAAGCTGCGTTCTGATGCGTAGTCGCCATGGAAGCCAAAATCGCAGCAGTAGACCGCATGGGCGTATCCGTATCCATATCCATCGCTGTCGATTCCACCTTGACCGGCGTCCTCCCATCGAAAGGTGTACCCGCACTACCAACGGCACTCGCTCTTGCCTTACTCGGCGACTCTCGCTTACTTGGACTGCTATCCTTCTTACCCGCCATGCTCCTGCTCGGTGTCTTTGTCGGTGAGCTCGCTCCTCTTCTCCCCGCTGCTGTATTCGCTTGAGGCGTACTACTTCCGCTCTCCCCACCAAAGGCAGGTCGGCCCTTGAGCGCTCCCCTATCTCTCAACACCCTCCCTCCCACGCTTACGTTACCTGCTGGACTACCTACATCCCCCCCATGGGCAGCTGCGGCGCTCGATCTCGCCGTCCCTGTCGCTCCCAACGCCACAACGTTACTCTTCCCACAAGCCCGTTCAAAAGCGGCAAACGCTTTCGAAGTTGTCGCCAACCAAGGCGCCAATTCTGCCTGTCTCGTTCGTTTCGGCGTCGTGTTGGCACTCTGCCCTCCACCACCCGACACAGTTGCATTGGCAGCAGCAGCGTGAGCAGCCATCTTCTTGGCCACCTTTTCGACCGCGATTAGATTCTCCAACTTCCAATATTCCGCTTCTGCCTCCATTCCCCTATCCTCCCCCTCTGTTGGCGAGTTCGAAGTGGCGAGACCAGTAACGTGCGCAAGTGCAGCACTGCAAAGCGCTCTATCGCTATAGCCTCCTTCGAGGACTGAGACAAGTTTGCCTTGTGCGTGGGCGTCAGCGAAGCGCAGTGCATCGCGTGCAAAGGTGTGGTAGAAGGAAGGTGGAACGTGTTTGCCATGTCGTTGCATGCCGGGGTATTCGTACGAGCAGGCATCGAAGCCAGCAGAGATGAGGACGAGGGTGGATTGTGGGGAGGAAGAGGTGGATTTGAGGAAGCGTGCGGCTTTGGAGAAGAGGATGCTGTATTTGGTATCGTAGAGACGCTTGAAGTCGGGCTCGGAGGTGTAGTGGTCCAGATGGACTGCGACGCGGCGGAACCGTGAAGGAGAGCAAGTCAGATATGTCGGTCAGCGTTGGATCTCGATAACTTTGTGGTTCTCTAGCTGTATTGCTGCCGCTTTGAACGCCTCATGTCACCCGCTGCTTTGAAGGAGCGACTGCGCTGCACGAAAAGCGACGACATCGTCGTCCAACAGTGCAGCCAAGCGACTCTATCTTGTTTCGCCACCAGACTGCCAAGTGCCCCACAAAACGCAGTGCACGGCCTTCTTCGGACCTTTTACCATTTACAATCAATCTAATCCTCGACGTCTTCACACAGCTGTCGTAGTACTTACCATTCCATATCCACTGCCCATGCGCGCCCTCAACACACGTGCTCGCATCTTTGATCATGTTCGGATCGCCATCTTCACACGGGAAGGATTCGATATCGTGCAACGAGCTGTAGAAGATCCTAAGTGCTCGTGGCCCAGCTTGTTTCCGTACCTCTTCTTCGTCTTGTTGGGTCAAAGCGACTTTAGCGAGACGGTTGGCGTGGGCACGACCGCTCCCGTGACCGAGGGCAGCACGTGCACTATCAAGGGCAGCTGCACGTAAGCTGGCAATGCGTTCAGCTCGGGCATCGTCGTGTTTGTTGGCGTCGGCGTTGATTCGCCATGCGAGATTCTGGGTGCCATTGCCGTGATGGAGGTCGATGTCGAAGATGACAATGCGGTCGATTGAGTGCGAGAGATAAGCGTGGGCCGATGCCACGATGGCATTGTTGACCCAGCAGAAGCCTTGAGGTGTGGAGCCGGAACAGTGGTGACCGGGTGGACGGCTGAGGACGAAAGCTCTTTTGGCTGGTGGAGGCGTCGCTTCCGCTTCAGACTCGTGAGTTGCAGCATTTGTTGTCGAAGAGGTGTCGAATTTGATTTCCCGCAACGGTGTCGACGGAGTCTCCTTTCCAGTGAAAGCGGTCTCCTTTCCAGCAGAAGCGACCTGCGTGCAGGACGCTGCCACTACGACCCGGTCAACGGCTTCACAGCAAGCGCCAATCGCATGTCGAATGGCCTCTGCCGAGCCTCCATCCATTCCATCCTCGCTTGAGGGCCCTGCCAAGTACAGGTCGCCCTGAGGCAGGTGCTCGGGAACTTCAGAAAGATGCATGGCATCGTCTCCCTCTCCATCGCTCGAGGTATACGCCTCGCTATCGTCAGGAAGTGATTTAGACGGTGAAGCATACGACGGCTTGGCATGTGATGCGGGTGGATGGTTGGGCGCGCGTTTGCACAAGTGATCGAGGTATGCGGCATGGGATGTCTGGCTGGGCGGGACAGCTGCGGGCTCGCTTTGTTGGGATGTGGACATGGAAGCTAGCGTGGGAGTGGCTTCTCGCTCGAATTGGACGCTCCCAGCATCCAAACTTGAAGCTCCTGTGGTGATAGCCGGGTTGGTAGACGACCCAATGCCAGCTGCTCGAGCATCCCGTCGTCTCTGCTTGGCTTGGTCGTAGGCACTCTCCAAAATGGTCACAAGCTCGTCTGAGTGAGCGTGGGTGAACGCTATAGCAGGATGCGGTGGGTCGAGTGATAAGGAGCGATTCGAATGCAGCACGCGGAACTTTGGTTGGGAATGCGACGCAGTGCTGCTCTGCACCGAAAGCGAGTTGAGTCGCGATACGAGATCGTCGTCATCCTGCGAAGAGGACGCTTGAGTTGAGGATGATGTTCTTGCCGTCGACGAGGCCGACAAGGCCGCTTGATACGGAGGAGGTGCGGCAAAGCTCTGATGTGAATTGGTGTTCGCCAAAGGCTTGGCGGGAGAGGCCTGCGATGCACTGGCCTGGTCCGATGCCGCCTTTCCGATCGCGGTAGCAACGCCGAGCAGTACAGCGCGGATCCGTTCGGGCCGTTCAACGATCAGACTCTTATCGACACCTCGTACGTATCTGTGATTGAGCACAGATGGTGCTAGCAAGATATCCAATTGTGCTGGAAGTCGAATCGCACTCATGTCTGCAGTAGACGCAGTGGCGTCGGCAGCTCCCGTAGACGGTGTCGATGTGGATGCTGCTGCATCGCTATCCTTGCTACTAGCGGCATGAATGTAGCCGCCCGTGCTGGAAGTCGCGGACATTGCTGTGATTTGTACGTTCATATCGTTGGTCGTATCGGCTGGGGGTATCTCGGCGGAAGGTGTGGTGGACGCTTCGGGTGTATTTGCTCGTGAGCGGTTGGGTATCTTGACGATAAAGACCATAGCTGTACCTACGCAACCACCGAAGGCTGCCTTACTCGACTGCGCACAATGTCGTATGGATGAGTGGATGGATGGAGATGCAGAAGAAAGCTGTCATGCGTGAGACGCAGGGACCCTTTCTCTGTGTTCGTGTTGATCTTTTTGTGACGTGCAAGCTCAAAGACGCGCTGTTTGACTTGCATGCGTGAAATTGCTTTTTACCCCACCTTCTCGACCTTGCTTACACCGAAGGAAAGCGCTTTCAGATGCACACAAAAATGACGACATGAGCCGCTGCAACAGAGCAAACAATAAAGACATGAAAAAGATAAAGGCAAAAAGAAAGTGCTCCTTACCTGGGTCGAACAGGTGACCTCCCGATTAAACTTATCCGCTGCAATCAACGGCGACTGTTTGAAACTGAATTCTTCAGTCGGACGCTCGTACCAACTGAGCTAAAGAAGCGTATGTGCAACAAAGGAATCTATAGCATCTATATACCCTGCACCGTCACAGCACCTCGTGCAGGGTACACGTTTCTACCGTCTCATGCCTCCACACGTCGTGATGCTGCTGTAGCCCAAAAACAGAAGCATGGCCTCGAGACAACCGCAGCGGATGGCATCTCTACCTTGCTTCCCAGCATCCAATTCGGCATACCAACCCACGCTCAGCGCCGAGAATGTCGTTTTCCCTACTCACTAGGCAGCCAACGCTGCGTTCTCAAGCGACCTCCATCTTGCGTTCGACCAACGTTGTCTCTGCAGCGATCCCTGCTGTTCGAACGCTTTACACGCAGCCCAACCAGCCTCGCTCTGCCCCCCAAGATGCGAAGCGCGTTTGGCCACTCAAGACGCTCGGTGGCGGTCTTGTTGCTGCTGGTGGAGGATTCTACTACATGAACGCCTCTGAAAGCCGCTCCTTCTCGGTCCACGCCCCTCTCGAAGCTGAGGACGGCGGCAATGGCAACCAGGCTACGGGTTCGTCTACGCTCATTCGTCCCGCTTCACCTGCTGCTCCTCGACGACAGACTGTTACGCTTGTCTTTCTCACCTCCAACTCAACCGGGAAAGGGTTGGTGAAGAGTCTCGTGTCGAACTTTAGCAGCAGTGGATCGGGCGATAGTGGAAAGTGGTTCCCTTGGATTGGGTATTTTAGGGAAGCCGGATACGATTGTCTTCAGATGAACCTTGCCCTGCCTCCCAATGCTTCCTCTGAAGGCGCGAATACGAGCTCGGCTGAAGGTGTAGACAAGACTACTGCGAAGCTGGCTGATGAACTTCACACTCAGATTCGACTCAGCAACCTCCAACGTCAACCCGTGCTGTTTGTTCATCATTCAGCAGGTTCAGACCCCGCCAGCACATCGCAGGTGGTCAGTTCGTACATCGAGCCTAACCAATCCAAGGGCAATGGTAGTAGTGGAGGGTTCTTGAGTAAAATCTTTGGTGGAGGAGGAATGTTTGGTTCTCGACCGGCGATTTCAGGATTGGTGGTGATTTCGGATTTGGACGACGCTTCGGCATTGACGTTGTTCGGCAAGCATCCGAAATTGAATACGCTGATCGTGGCGAATGGGGGTGCAAACACAGAGGGTCATCAGGGTAAAGTGACGGTGTTGGATGCGCAGGATAAGGGGAACGAAAAGGTGATCAAGGAGATCGAGCGTTGGCTTATTAGGGAGGGTTACGAGGGATGAAGTCCAGACGCTATTCAGCGATGAACAGACGGTTATGAGAATGAAGGTCTATGAATGCTATCCAATTCAATGTGTACAAATACAAATGGTGACATGTCTGAGGGCTGAAGAGTCTGCGATTTATGCCTGGAGGTGGCCTTGGTGAGAAGGTGTACCTTTTGCCCCCGGTGTCTGTTGTGCTTTTTGTTCCGGTGATAAGACCGAGTTCTTCTCGTCGAACGTAGTGTGTCTTGACCAGTCGGGTGTCGTTGTTGCAGTTGCGGCGTTGGCTTCCTCAACGTCTTGCGTTCTCGCAGCGTCAGATTCAGTCGTTTCGCCGTGTGCTTCGCGACGACGATGAGCTTTTCGGTTGAGGATGAGGTAGCAGGCAAAGATGCCCAGCTCGAGCACTACGATGCCGATGTAGCTGCAATCAGTTGAAACAGGAGGTCAGAGGAACTTTGTCAGTCGAACGTCTCTCGAATCATGAAAAGAAACGCGGTAAGTACGATAACTTACTTGGCAGCAGCGATCCCATCGAAGCTCTCTTTGAAGACCAAGCTCAGCAAGCTAAACACTCCTCCAGCACAGTCAATCGCCAAGAACAGCAAGCTGATCCCTTTGACCTCTTTCCACTTCCAGATCTCATAATATTGAGGTACCAGACCAACTACGATCAACACCGCTCCAACAATCCCCATCGTCTTTGTCCCCGCACTTGTACCTCTATCCTCCCCTAACTTGCACAAGAAGTAGAATCCCGCCTCTAGCCCTCCCGCAATTAGGCCGGTTGCAAGGCCGCCGGCGATACATTTGCGTTTTTCGAGACGATGCGAGTAGTGCCAGCATTGTGCCATTGCGATGATGGCAAACGTGGAGAAGAGTTGAGGTTGGATGATGAGCGGGATGTTGATATTTTGGACAACGAGGTAGGTTCCTTGCGGAATAGAGCCGCAGACCCAGATGAGGAGGAGCCAAGCGGAGAGGCCATCGGTGTCTTTGGCTCGATAGGATTTGATGATCTGAGGTACGAGTTGGAATGACCAGAGTACGGTGCCGATCGTGCCAAGCACGCTGTTCGTTGCAAGGCAGTCAGAAACAAGGTGGAGCGTCAATAAAGCAACGCCTAGGCTAGGAGATGCAAGAAGGAAGAGGAGTAAGAGGAACGAGACTGCTTACTTTTCAGCTACGGCGTTCTTTGGCATGCTGTACGACTATCAAGCTTGAAGGACTGTAGAGACATGCGAAGTTGAGCAGAACCAACTGCCGATGATCCTGACTTATATAGATGATGTTCCGCTGGTCAGAAGCGGCGGCAATGATTCCGGCGGTGTAGCATGGTGGTGAACAGGACGACAAATCGCTGCAGAAGAAGTAAGTGAGTGATAAGGGTTTAACCGGGGTACAGTATCACAAAGAGCAGAATCATGCGCCAAGCAAAGTACGTAACAAAAAGGCCTCAATATCTTCGTGGCGGCGGCAGCGGCGGATAACCACCAGCCTTTTTTGGATTTTGACAGCTGCAGAGGTCAAAACGCCGAGCATCACCGGACAACGAAGAAACAGCAGCAGAGCGTGAAGAGCGTAGAGAGCGGTCATGGCGTGCGCGTGTCGCGATTTTCAAATTTCGACTCGATATTAGCCGAGAAGCGATTCGCGCCTCAGCCTGCCGTAACACTTGGATTGGTGTGTTTCGAGCTGTTCGACCAGTTGCGAGTGTTACTCGAAGTGAATCGTAACGCAGATCTATGTCGGATTTGCTCGGTTGCGGTACACGTGGTGTCAAATGCTCGTCGACATCCGTCATATCGTATGAGACAACCCAAGGCAACGATTGAAGTGAGATGAGTCGGATCGCTTTGCGAGCGCCAATTGCTCATCTCGTGGCGGTCATTTGATGAGGCTTTGGCGGTCGGTGCTTGGTCATTCCTGTACCTGTACATATATACCTTGAGTTGCCAGTGAGGCTAGCAGCCACTTTTGTCGCTAGCAATGTATTCAATCTGAGGATTGTTCTCATCTTCGAGCGAGTAGCGCCAAGCGCCCCGGCGCCATTCATGAACTTGGGCGCTTTCAGGAACGCGCTCAATCAACGACGCCTGTTGATGTCGCTGCGCGGGGGAGCAAGCGTTCCCAACGCTGCCAGCCCTACCTTGCAAGTTCATACCATGCATGTTTCACTGCGCATCAGCATGACCGCCGCAATCGACGCCGTCTAGCTTCATAACAGTCTTACGAGTTAGCGGTGGCGAGACTTTGTGGGTGGCTGACCGTGCTAGGCTCCAGCAGCTTCTCTTCGTTTGGTTTCCGCTTTGAGTCCGAGGAAGAGAAGTGATCATGCCGTACTGAGTGCTCACGCTGTTCTCAGACGTTCAGCGTGATCACAGCACCGCATGACGGGTTCCAGCTGCTGTCGAGGCAATGTACGTCTTGAGAAGAAGGTACAAATACAGTACGACCCTTTCCTCGAGCGACAAGATCTCTTTTCTCCAGCCTCACACAACTCTCTCTACAACGCACAAGCCTAATTTCCATCCTTCCCTAACGAAACAATCTGCAAACAAAGACGCAATGAAGCTCTCCTTCACGCTCACCACCTTCCTCCTCCTCGCCATCTCGGCTTCCACCGCCCAAGCCTACACTTTCAAGTCCAAAGACGCCAAAGATCAGCTGCAAGAAGTTCAAGCCCAGATGCAACGTTACGAAACGCCCATCATCCAAGCTTGGCTTGCGCGTTCCGCCCTCGGTGGCTCCGTTGAAACCGAGTTTGGTCACACTCAGTACCTCTTTGATCAACTTGTCAAAGCTACGAGTGAAAACTTCCCTCAACCCGATCAAGACGTCAACGCTTTCCTAGGTACGAAGACGGGAAAGGCATTCAACCTCGTCGGACCGTTCCCTCCTGCTACGTCGTACAATACGCCAGTGGTGCTCGCAAAAGATGCGGCGCTCGACAAGCCCAATGCCGAGGGAGGATATCCGATGGGTCGTCAGCCGCAGGACTACGCCAACGTGCTCAACGTGGTTAGTGCAAAATTGATGCAGTTACCCAAAGATCCGATGGTCGATACGACAAGTGCGGTCTTGCTTGATGCGAGTATCCTTCAACTCTGCTCAGCTAGGATGATGCTAGGCTTCCAGGTGGGGATGAAAAAGTTCGAATCCGACCAAGAGACGTATTGCCAGTTGATCACCGGTAAAGATGTGGACAAGGATAGAGTTGCGAAGCAGGTGCTGGATGTGAAGCAGCAGGGGGAGGCTATGAAGCGTATTGTTGGCAAGGTAAGGTTGTTCAGCATGGTTTCGCACGGCGAACCTGCTTTGCCCGAACACGCGAAGGAGAATGCGATCCGAATGTTCCAAGGATTCTTATTGCCTATCACTACGGAGTTGGAGGTCGCGATGATCATGGATCAGGCTTCTCGATGTGGCAAGAAGTGATCCTCGAATCGCATGATTCTTCTTCGAAAATGCCCTCTTGCATCAGCAAATTCTCTTCCTCGTTGCGTTGTCCTTGTTTCGGTCCGTTCCTGTGTTGCCAAAGTGTCTCGGGCTGAAAAGATACCTTTCCTCGCCCGATAGTCTGAAAGAGGCGTAATGTTGCGATTCCTTGCTGAGGGCGTCGGCGCAACGAGGAGCTTGAAGTGATGAACTGTAGCCACACGTGACACAAGCAAGCATATCATAGCAGTTGGCGTCCAAACCCCACCTTTATCAGAGTTCGTTGTGTGCCACGCGCAGACGCACAACCCCCTGCGCCCATGCTCGATACGACATCCTCTCTGCGTCCCACACAATAGCTGTACTAAAATGAAGCGACGACCTTCATACATTGATGAAGAAAGATGCGGGTACTTGCGCGTCGTGCATCAAGTCATGGCGTTAAGCTCAAGACGAAGGAGAGGCTCGAGGGGCTTGAGCGAGCGGTGGAGCGCTCGAACACCTCGTCCCCACCGATGGCGGACAAAGGGGGCTTTCATTGCTCCCACCACCACCACAACAAGAAGTTTGCCACCAACAAAGATGAACCCATTGAGGGAGGCTTCAGTTTAGCCGTTCGTCTTACAAGTGAGCTACTATACTTGGAAAGGCAAATAAGTATAAGTATAGCCCGCAATACTTGCTCCTAGTCTAGCCTTGGCTCTGCTTCCTTTACGTCCAAGTCGAATAGGTAGGGGTTTCGACGCCGGCCGCAAGACAGATTCACTTTTGGCCGCAATGAGGTTTTTCACCTTCGCCCTGATCTTCCTTTCGTCGGCATCGTTGGCCCTCTCCTCCCCTTCGTCCTCCCCAGCAAGTGATCCAAACAGCCAACTAACCGCGATTCGAGCCCAATTGGCACGCTACGAAACGCCACTCATTCAAACATGGCTCTCGCGCGCTGCCTTGGGAGGAAGCGTTAGCCTTGAGTGGGAAGCAACGCTCTACCCCTTTGACAAGATTTCGAAGGCGCCTGAACCGAAGTTCAAGCAGCCCGATAGCGAGGTTGCCCACTTCCTCTCTAGCAAAGTTGGCAAAGAAGACTTTGATTCCGCTTCGCCATTCCCCCCTGCCACTGGGTATGCAGAAAAGCCGGTGCTGGCAAAGGACGTTGTCTTGAACCAAGCCGACTTTCCAGTTGGATTGCGTCCACAGGACTATAGGACGATCCTCAACTTTACTCGAGCCAAACTTGACTTACCATTGAGCAAAAACTTGGATTCGACTGCGACGGTCTTACTCGACGCTTCGATTCTCCAACTTGCCTCTGCTAGAATGCTGTTGGGCTACCAAGTAGGGTTAGCTAAATTCGAACAGGATGAGGACAAGTTTTGTAGGATTTTGGCCGAGCATCCTGAGCCCAAAGCGAAAATCTTGAGGGAATTGGTGGTGGTGAAGCAGCAAAACATCGTGCTCGAACGAGTGGCGAAGAAGGCAAAAGCGTTGATCGAAGCGGGAAAAGATGATGATGATGAGGAGCAGACGTACCCGAAAGGAGCGGCGGATGACGTGGTAAGGTTGTTCCAAGGGTATTTGATTCCGATTACGACCGAGATTGAGGCTCAAGCTGTTGTGGATCAGGTTCACAGGTGCAAGGATCTTTAGTGAAGGCATGCGGCCCAGGTGGCTCGTACGCATCAGCCTCCGAGCTCAGGGTCCGCGTTCCGCTTCGTCAATGCCTCGCAGAGTTTATGCTTGCTCTCACTAGATTCGTGATCATAACCATCTCACATCACAGCCCGAACAAAGCCCCACAAAGCAGTGCAAGAAATCCGATTTCATCCCTGACATTTCCAGTATTCCTGTGTATGCGTATGAAGCGATAGACAAAACAAGTACAGAAGAGTGTGAAAGAGAGCGAGAGCGAGAAGAAAATGATAGAAAGAGAAGAGAGAGCGAGAAAGAGAGTGAAAACAGAGAAAGAGAAATAAAGACTTGGCCATGCAAGAGTATAGTCGTGTATAATACTCCAAGTAAAAACCCCAAAGGACGGAAAAAGAAAGAGATGATAGTGAGAAAAGAAGAAGAGTGGCAGGGTATCGATCGAGCTTGTCGATCAGAGATGCAGTTAACAGGAATGGGGTGCTGTCTCTGTACAGTGAAAATTGCGGTTTCATGCACTTGGCGTGCTAAGATCGTCGCTGCTAGGTGTCTCGGCAGTGTTGGCATCGTTGGCGGTAGCATTGCTGGCACTAGCGGTGGCTGCAGAAATAGAACCTGTAACCACCGGTACCGATCGCTGCGCAGGCTCCGAGAGCCATCCACCCTTCTCCCACACGTAGCCCGGCTTCCAGTGATTGGCCACGCGGTCCTCAGGATGAAGCAAGCCTTTGAGAAGCGCACTCAATCGAGCAACGTCGATCGGTTTGAGAATCCAGCCGTCCATGCCGATGTCAACCATCTCTTTGCGCATCTGCGGCACCAGGGTAGCCGAAACAGCAAGGATGGGCACACGACCATTCAACACTTGCGAAGCAGGACGATCGGCTTTCTCGCCGGTCTCCTCCCACTTCTTTTCGAGCTCGCGAATGCGGATGCACGCCTCTTGGCCATTGCAGATAGGCATCTGCAAGTCCATCAGGATGACATCAATCTCCTTGGCATCCTGCTCGAATTGACGCACGCCTTCCTCGCCATTGACAGCCAATAGCGTGGTGTGCCCATCGAGACCCAGTCGCTTCTTGAGGATCATGCGGTTGATCGGATCGTCTTCTACGACCAGCACACGAAGTGGCGCAATCTTTTCGCTGCGGGGCCCCGGTGTCTTGTGAAGACCGCGCATCACCGCCATTCGACGCTTGGCAGCATTGCTAGAAGACGATGCGCGGCGTTCGCCCGAAGGCTGCGGCGAATTCTGCAAATCCTCGGAGTCGGGTGATCGTGGCTCGGCAGGTGGTGTTTTCAGGTTGTCCTTGGCTGGCGTCCTAGGCGAGACGGGAGTGGAAGCACCGTCCGGGCCGGCGCTGCTGTGCTGACGAGACTGAAGCGGCAAAGAGTCGGCTGCCAGGTGCGGGATATTCTCTCTGGCGCGGTGCTCGACTTCGGCTTTGAATGATTGAGCGGCGCTCATATCATGCCTGGCTGGTCGAGCCGTCGCCGTCGCACTCGAGAGGAAAGCCGAAGTTTGCGGTCGACGGTCGGCACGGTCGTTCATATCGAGGCCCTGTGGATCGATCTTGACAGAGCGGACGGGAACACCGCTTCCTTCGACGAAATGCGATCCGCTATCGAAGGAGTGGCTGCGACGAGAAGAAATGGCAGGTCGGCCAGCAGAGACGTTCTTGGGTCCATTTGAGACGCTGGGCGAAGCACCTTCGGCATTTCGCCTCTGCTGCGTGGCATCCTCAATGTGACCCTGATCGCGCAGAACTGGCTGCCCGATGGCCTCGACGAGCGAGTCAATCTCGCTCCTCCCTGCTGAGCTAGCACTGCCGCTGCCGATCGAGTTGGAGCGTCGCATCGAGACAGTGTCGCTGCTGCGCTTGGTAGCACTTCCGCCGCTGCCTCCACCGCTGGCTCCGACGCTGCCGACAGGAGGCATCTCGGTAGGTGTGGTGCTTTCTGCCGAGCAGAAGGGGATGTAGTAGGTGAAAGTGGTTCCTTCGCCCACCAGCGAGTCGACGCGCAGCTGACCGCCGAGATTCTTGACAACACGAGCCACAATGGCCAAGCCAAGTCCCAATCCGCTATCGGACTGGTCGGTGCGAACAAGGCTGCTGACCTCGCTTCCTTCCGCCTCGGCAGCGTCCTGACGGCCTGGCTGTGCAATCACGGACTCGACCTGCTCAAACTCGCGGAAGATGACCTCGAGCTTTTCCTGCGGGATCCCTTCACCCGTGTCCTTGACGGTCAACTCGACCTCCATATCGCAACCTGGTGGTAGCTCGGACTCGCGCTCGTCTTCGGCCAACTTGCGCATCGAAACCGTGATCTGACCTTCACGCGTGTACTTGACCGAGTTGGTGACGGTGTTGGTAATGACCTGACGGACACGGTTCTTGTCGCCCAACACAAGGCACACCTCGGGCTGCGTGGAAACTTGGAAATCGATCTTGCGTCGCTTGGCTTCCCATTCGTGCATCTCGACAGCCTCGCGCACAGTGGCAGCGAGATCGAAGGGCTCTTGCAAGAAGAGCTCGTTGCCGATCTCTTGCTTGGTAAGATCGAGCAGATCATTGATAACAAAGAGCAGACTCTTCGAAGCCATGTGCGACTTGCTGAGGTTCTCGCGGGTGTCATCATCGAGCTTGCTGTCGAGCGCCAGCTCGAGGTAGTTGATGATGTGATTGAGCGGTGTTCGAACTTCATGACTGGCATTGGACAGCAACAGCCTGTTGAGCTGGTTGTAGTGCAATGCCTGCTCTCGCTGACGCCAGACCGAGATGAACTTTCCGTAGACAAGGCAAAGCACCGAGGCAGTCTCGAGCTCTTCGTCCTTCCATGCGCGACAGGTGCCTTCGACCGTTTCGGACCAGACCTTGAACGACTTGCGTGGCTCAAGTGCAGCCTGACCTTCCTTGCCGTCCTTGAAGGGCTTTCCTGCCCAGTTGACGTGACGCAGCTGCGTCTTTCGCAAGAAGGCAATGAAATCAACTCCGCTGCCGGAGAGGGGCACAAGCAGGAGACCTGCGATGACGTGGAGCCCGGTGTGGGTCACCATGTCGGGAAAGTCACGTCGGACGTCTTGCGATGTAACGAGATGCTCGAACTTCTTCAAGCGCAGATACTCGGTGACGGCCAGAACCTCTTGACTGGCATTGAGAGGACCAAGGATCTTGGCTTCGTTGCCGATCGCAATGACACCGTAGTCTGCATCGAAGAGGGTCAACAAATCTTCTGCGTTTGAAATGATGTAACCGCTTGGATTTTGATCGGTGGGCAGCGTGTTGATGAGCTTACGAGCCGACAGCCTGCGAGTGTAACTGAGACGCTCAATGTTGCTCGACACCGATTCGCCGATGAGCCGCAAAAGCTGACGAATGGGGAATGAGACACGTTTGCCGTGCGCACCGTAGTTGTGCAAAGAGATGAGACCCCAGAGTTCACCAAAGGCCGTGATGGACACGGACATGGAAGATCGGACACCCATGTTGGCGAGATACTTGATGTGGATGGGCGACATGGCACGAATGAAGGCATGTGTCATGTCCACCGGGAAATCGAGATCCGCCTGATCTCGGCAGACGATGCGTGATGTGGGCTGATCACGGTCGTACAAGAGACGCACCTTGTTGATCTTGTACAGCGCACGCGCCTGGGCAGGAATGTCGGTGGCGGGGAAATGCAACCCACGGTAGAGATCGTGCGAATCATTCCAATCGACAAGCTCGCACACCACCTGACCGTTCCAAGCCTCGTCGAACTGGTAGATCATCACACGGCTGAAGAGGGTGATGTCGCGTACGATACCCACGAGCACCTTGAGGAACTCGTTGAGATCCTTTTGCGCCGAAAGCTGGTCGTTGACCTGGCTGAGGATGCCAAAGAGGTCGAGCATGCCACCGGCACCATCGCCACCTCCCGTGCTTGGGAGCACAGCAGGACGACGACTGCGTGTCTGTTGCTTTGTTTCGGCATTGCGACGCATGCGGGAGAGTGCCTTGAGCGGCTTGTGCACAGCCAACGTCGATTCTCGCAACTCGTCGGGTGATGGTGTATATGCTAGGCCCTCGAGACCGCTGCCTGGACCCTTGTCTCGCAGCGTGGTGGAGCTGCTGCCACTAGAATGCACTGTGCCGATACTGATGGAAGGCGACTGCGAGCCAGAAGCCGAATTGGTACTGGCGTGTGGCCCGGCCCAACCAGCAGCAAGCCCAAGACCAGGCCCGCCATGTGTCTCCTTGTCGATGTCGTTGATGGGCGTTGTTGGTGGCGAGAAGGTGGAGATGGGGTTGGTGACATCATCGACCAGCTCGAATTCGAGGATCACCGTCAATTCGCCTTCGCCGTCGTTGCGGCGATCAGGAATATGAGCTCCACACCATGCATTCCATGGAATCCGTTGGGCGCCGTTCTTGACACGCTCGTCGTAGTTGGCCATATTGTAGCCGCGTAGCTGGAAGACGCAAGGGCCTGTCTCGGCGAGGTCTTGACTTGACTGATCGAGCGAATCGATGTTGTCCCATAACAGATCGGCCTGCTCATCGTCGAGAATGTCGAGGAAGGTAGGAAGACTGAAGAGGTAAGGGGGAGAAAGACCGAGAATCTCGGTCGAGTTTTCGGATGCTTGACGCACCACCATCTCGCCTTCTGGAGAGATGCGGACCACAATCATGCATCCAAACGATTGAACGGCGCCTGGGATGTGGATTGGCTCGTCTTCGCACCGTGCCAGTTTGCCTCCACGGCCTGTGAGAATCATGTGTCCCTCGGCGGTCTTGACGTACTCGAAACGAGTTGTTGTGAGTTGTTCGAGGTGATCACGGAGGTCCTTTTCTTCGTTGCCGGGTACTTTCATTTGACCCATGGCACGATCTGCTTCTTTGTCGACGTCCTCAGGGCGGTTGCGACCTTCATGAATGACGTCGGATCGCGATGCTGTGGAACCGTCAGCAGATGTTGGCCGTGATCCGCTCGGTGCGGCGGCGGCACCGGCTGCTGCTGCTGCTGGCGCTGCGGAACTTGCATCCATGGGACCTTGTGCTGAAGGGCCGTCACGCTGCGATGGTTTCAAGCTGACGGCAGATCGCATCGGATAGATGAAAGGCTGGTTGACGGTAGGAGACCGTGTTGACGTTGGTGTGGCCTGAAGCGCCGCAACAGCACTGGAGGATGCGGCTGCGGAAGGCGCGTTGGACGCCTCCTTCCGTGGTGGCGACGACATGATGGCTGTGCAGACGGACGGAAGGAAGAGAGTTGGTCGGGCGCAAAAGGCGTCCTACACTCACTGGGGGTCACGAACTGGACCGGTAAGTGCAGGATGATGCGTTACGGGACTTGGCGGAGAGTTGACGGAACGAAACGGCCGAAGGAGGACTAAGCGCTGAGGCTGAGCGAAATACGCGAATGTTTCCCGGTGGAGGGCTTTGGATGTGGGAGGCTGAGTTAGGTAGACGATGTCGCTACAGTCATAGATGGCGGCCCGGTTCGGTGAAGATGTCTGAGAGCGAACGAAATGAGGATGGTCGGGATGAGGTGCCTATTCGGAGCTATACGTAACGTGAAATGAATGAAGAAGGGCAAGTTGATGGACCGCGAAGGCGACGTCACAATGTCGATGACGAAGCGAAAGAGGAGATCAATGCAGATTGATCTCGGGGGTATTTGCAAGCAATCTGCGACAAGCTCGACTGAGTCTGAGCAGCAGGTTGAATGCGAGCGTGAGATCGAGGGCCGAGCACGGAGAAGACTAGATGTATCTGAGGCGTTGCAGGAGTAGCAATGCAATGCTGGAGATTGTCCGAGTGATCGAGGATGGTGCAAGTTGGAGATCAAGGCAGCGAGGTAGACTATTGAGAGAGATAGCAGAGGTCGAGGCTGAGTTGAGTCGCCGATGTGTGCGTAGGAATGAGAGATGGGTGAGATGCAAGTCCAGAGGTCAGAGAGCGATGCAAGTCCTCGTGCAGTGGGTAGCAAAGTGTGTCTATAGCGCCGATGATTGGGTGCGCTGTATGTGACTGCGAGGCCGAATGTGAATGAGGCAATGTGAACGGTAGTCGAGAATCCGTTGCCACGCCACTACGAGTTTCCAGCGTCCTGAATCCTGAAAGAGCACAACGATTTGGCGGTGGCGGAAGTCAGAAGGAGGTGGCGGACTTTCACGGAAGCGACACGAGTGAGGTCAAGATGGAGTGGGAAAGAGGTGGCGAGAAGGTGGTGATGGAAGATGGTGATGAAGATGAAGAGGTGTTGAGCTTGGAAGCGACCGAGCGGATGTCAAAAGTCGAGATGTCTGGAGAGAGAGAGGGAGAGGCTCAGGTGTGGCGGCCTGACAACGTGATGGAAATTGTGACTTTGTGTGTGTGTGAGTGTCTGTATGTTCTGCCACTGACCCTTGAAACGGAACCGTAAAATCACTGAACGTGAATGGTCCGAGTGCGACGTCCACCGTGGAACTCGAAAGCGACAGACTGACAGACAGACAGACAGACGGCAAAGAGCCGAGACCAACGCCGAATAGATCGGATCGTTGGACATACAGAGAGGCAAACAAAGCGCTTCCGTAACTTGCTAGCTGAGCTGTTTGTTAACAATTAGTTAGCTGAGGATCCGACTCGGCTCTTGAGCAAAAGAAAGGAAAAGCAAGGGTCGAGCAGATCGGACGGTCCAGAATTTCGAGGCGAGGCCAAGAGTGAGGCTAGGTGAGGTGAGGCGAGGCGAGGCGAGCAAAGGGTGCGCGGCGACAACTGACTGAGCGAGCGAGAGAGCGAGCGAGCGAGAGAGCGAGCGAGCGAGAGAGCGAGTCTCTTAGCAAGCAAGCACACAAGCAACAAAGCAACAAGGCACACAAGCAAGCGGAGAGTTGAAAATGTAGACCGAGACACTGAGAACACGGCCATCTCCATACAAGATCACCTACACAGATGCACACACACACACACAGCCCTTCGCAACCCAAAATGAGGCAGCACACAGGCGAGGAGACGGCCACGCTTTTCATGTTTGCTTTCTGGACAGGCAAGGGGAAGGGATAGGCTCAGAGAAGAGGGCAGACGGGAAGACGGCCCACGCTAGCCCAACGGCGACGCCGATGGAAGAGGAAAGGGACGGGAGCCAACGCCCACGCTGTTGCATCGAGAAGCACAGCAGTGACTAGCAGTGGTTAGCAATTGCTTAGCAGTGGCCAGCAGTGGCCTACAACAGCAGCAGATGCAGCAGACATCCATTTAGCGGAACATCCGGACACCCTTTTTTGGCTTCAGCTTCAACAGGGTGCGACTGTGTGGCCTTGTATGCAGCGGACAGAAAAGAAAAGAGAGAGAGAGAGAGAGGAAGAGGGGGAAAAAGCAGCGGAGACGAATCCTCTTTGTGGGACGGTGTGTATCGAGGCCAAGTGCAGGCGGAGTGTAGCCTACCGGAGCCCGGACTTGGACATGCAAGGCCAGCAGCGACATTTCGAGAAGAAAAATCCAAAGGGCAGAGCGTGTGTGTGTGTGTGTGTGTGTGTGTGTGTGTGTGTGTGTGTTTGTGATGAGCAATTCTACGAAGACGCAAGAAAATCAATTCCAAGCAGCAGTTCAGTCACTTTGACTCGATACATACAGCGGGCAAGCGAGGGGACCGCTCGATCGGGCCGGCCAAGGCCAAACAGAAAAAATGGAGTAGCAAAGGTCAGCGGAGTGTGTATCTTGTGACTGTGTTGGGTTTTTGACAGTCCGGACTCAGGGCCGACCGAAAAAGCAAGAAAAGAAATATAGAAAAATTGATCCGGCCAGCTGACTATGCGACCGAGGAGTGCGGTCCAGTGCTGTGTTGCCTGTCAACAGACCGTGAGCGCATTGTGTGAGTTTCGGTCGCCGAGCTAGCTGCTCACCAACACACGCATGAGTTTCCTCCGCATCACGCTGACTTGGCTCCATCTACGAATCAGGATCTTTCGCTGCCTTCCCGATTCCTTTTCGCGACATTGTTGTGTCTAGACCTTCAGGGTCTCCAAAGTCTCGAGCTCCTTTCTTTTCTGACAAGTTGGCCGATCATGTGCAGCTTAGAGCCAGGTCAACACTTGTGTTGCTATGCTATTCCGCGGGAAGGGACGCAATAACAGAATTCGACGATTCGCTGATGAGAGACAGATCGATCGAGGATAGTTCGGATGTAGCCGACGAGGCGATGCTGTATGGGAAAGGGACTCGAGAAGAAACGCCGTTCCTTGGTTTCGAGCAAGGCAGACAAATGAAGAAGCTGGCCACGGCTCGCTACTGTGAATAATCGCAGGACAGGAAGGATTGCTGAGCTGCATCTCCCGTCTTCGGTCTTTGCTGCTTCACAATGGACGCCAGTGGGTGGCGTTTGCAGGAGGAGCACACGCCGCCTTACATCTTGTGGTACAATCACACACATACCTTGTATCGAGATAGTTGACTCTTGCTAGATACGCTAGCGGATGTGGACGTCTTGTCAACAAGCAAGAGACTGTCGATAATGATGCGAATCAGCTTCGTCTACATTTCCCTTCGAGTCAAGATTGGACGTGAGTCTGAACACCTCGGCTTGGCATGATTGAATTTCGTTCCAGATCGCGGCGCCTTCTACGACGATCATTCTTCCTTTCCCGTGCCCCACTCTTATGACTGATTCGCGATAAAAGCTTTCATTTGTCAAAGGTGGGAGTCTGTCGAAAAACCGCTTCTTTGACAGATCTGCAGCATGCAGAGATGCAATTTTGGTCGGCTTCGCTTGCGGTGCTTGACACCGATTCTGAGATGAAGCGCCTCCCGATCCTGTATGCCTAAATTTAATTTGGAAATCGACAGCCTCGCATTTGACAGCCCGAGTCTGAGCAACACCTTGACTCTGTCCACCTCGAGTGAGCAGACGGCATATGGTAGAATCCCAAACATCATCTCAAAAGATACCAAGCGCATGATCAGGGGAACGCAACGGTGTCTCGGTCAACTTTGCACCGATGTGTGGTTCAGCAATCCCCTTGACAGCGCGGCCTCCGTCTTCCGAAGACTAGCGAAGCACACGTCAGAAACCATTCCGATCGCGGCAGTCGATATATATTGTGTGCTCAACTCCAACTCCGACCCTGCCATCCTTTTGGACCTTATAAGAGGCGTCGGAGGGGCGGAGGTGGAATCGATGCACGTCTGATCAGGTCTCGCACATGTTATAGGATGGTCGCGACCATCTGTGCTTGCACTTGGCGTGATGGGTCTAGCCTTTTCAAAAAAAGGTTGTGGCTTTTGCAACTCCGCCCAGTCTGAACCTTGTCCTAACTTATCCTCGCCTGACCTTCACTTTCGCTTGCGTCCTGCTACCAATGTTTGATGCGATCTCATCATGGTACAATCGTTCCTTATGTTCTGACTTGGACTGAGTAGCTCAGGAGATTAGCAATGAAGACAACAGCTTGTCAAGTGGTTCTGAGAAGCTTGATCGAACACTTGCAACCTACTCGTCGTCAGATTTGATCAGGTACCAGTCTTCGGCGACTCCAAGAAAAAGCTGTCAGGGAAGAAGCCGATACGGAACGGAAGGAAGACTGATCGACGTTTCCACCTTGCCCGTTGGACCGGACGTTGACACGCCGTTCGAGACTTTGGTCGGTTGCACCGAATTGAGCCCGGTTGTGTTTTAAGCATTGGCAACCGAACGAAGCCGACAATGCTTGGCAATGGAACTTGGTCGGAATATCGGGGGGCGGAGCGACGATGAGAACTCACCAGAGTGGCTATTGCGAAACCTTCGAGGCTCCAAGAATCGATTCGCCGCTAAACACCGCATCTCTCTGTATCGACATGCAAAGCCTGGATGGCGGCAATCCGACGATCTCGTTCAGATGTCGACGGAAGCGTCAGGTCCAGCGCGACCGGTGCAGATGGGATCCGTTGTATGAATGCGACAGCATAGATCGCATTGACATGGAGCGATCAGCTGAAGAAAGATGAGGCCGGGCTGGCTGTTCATGCTTGAGCCACGTGAAGACCAAACAAGAACCACCTTCTTTCTCGGTTAGGACATCGCGATCTCTGATAATGCATCTGCCCGATTCAAGTCTCGAGTTGGCATTCCCGATACTTGGTCCCAATTCCCCGCTTTGCTCGCCCGAGGTCCTCTCATGCTGTCGAAGCATTCCCATCGGAGCCTCCTCTGTTCCCAGCAATACCACGAATGCGATGGTCCAAAATCGCAGTGCGGATGAACCGAACGAAGCAGCTTTCGTGGGGAAAGAAGTGTATTTTTCTGCTCCACGGAAGTCTGCCTTCGCTACTGCCGCCTTCCGCCAGCAAAGAAACAAGAAGCGGAAAAAAATCATGCCGAGATTCTGCCAAACTTTGACTGACGCCGAACAAGCGCGGCTGCCACGAGATGATCTCAGCGCGCATCGAATCGGCGACTTTTTTTTTTCCAAGCTAACGTTCGCCTTTCTTGCACCTTCGAGCCTTGAACCACGATACCTCTCTCTATCTTAAGATATAACGGGGAAATGTTATGAGCAGCTTCATCGTTAATATGATAGCCATGCTACGGATAAGCGAGTTGTGCTCGTGGCATGATCTCAATAGTGTGATACGAGCGAGGAACCAATATGCAAGGTAGCGTCAGAGAGTGTGTTGCTCGCTCGCTCGCGGCAAATTCGGGCGCGCCGAGAAAAATTCAAGGTTTTAGAACGTCTGCAGGAGCTGCTGCGAGGTGTCCTTTTTGCGGTGTGTCTCGGCACAATCAGCAGAAAGTATCACGCAGCACTTTGGATCACAAATCTTCCTTGGCAGACGCAATGCCAAGCTAAACGTTACAGCAAACCAAACCCCTTGGACGTGATCATCATCTCTCTCTCTCTCTCTCCTCGGAACTCGATACCGACTCGTCCAACCGACTTCGACACGAGACGCTCTTGCCCGACCACCACGACCTTCTTTACCTAAACTCAGGCAACCTCTCCTTGCGCGCATTGCAAAGCAACGAAGGGTACACTCGGCGATAGTCGAATCGTCACCCATCAAAGTCGCTGTTCTCGGTCATTTATTGATTCGAAGCATCCCCTTGTCTGCTTCGTGGACGAGAGATAGAATCCACCAGTAGAAGATTCTACGTTTGTCCGCTAGGAAGCTTCGTCAACCCCAACACCGGCATCCTGACTGCATTCGCCTCGCTCTCCTCGGACACGCCAGACTAGCTGCTCACAAGTGGTGCCTGCACCGGAAGATCCGAGACCAAACCGTGCTGCGCCAGCATCACCCCTTTCGACTCAGCCAACCTTCTGTGCCACTCATCAATCGACCTCCCATCCCCGTTCTTTCGCTTTTCGGTCGACTAGCTACGGAACCATGTCGAACTTCTCTCTCCTCCAACTTCTCCTACTTGGCTGCGCCTTGCTAGCCTCCACCGTCACCGCCTCCCCCACCTCGCTCTCCTCCCTCCC
Organism: Pseudozyma tsukubaensis; assembly: GCA_001736125.1. Taxonomy (NCBI): domain Eukaryota; kingdom Fungi; phylum Basidiomycota; class Ustilaginomycetes; order Ustilaginales; family Ustilaginaceae; genus Pseudozyma; species Pseudozyma tsukubaensis. The sequence continues at coordinate 38,676 of MAIP01000087.1, read as the reverse complement.
TCTCTCCGCACGCGACACTGTTGCGGCAACATCGGCATCCGCATCGGCCATCGGAGGAAGTGATGTGTTCCAACAATGCGTTCGACGATACAACACATCGCGAATGAACCCCCTGCCAGAAGTTGGCTATTTCAATCCGAACAATGGAACCAACGGAAGCATGATCACTGTAAGTTGTCCAACCCACCTGTCGAGATGTGCGGTGGTTCCTTCTTTTTTTTTCTCTCTTTCATTTGTGCTGTCGCTGACTCTAGAACCCCCACTTTGCTTTCTTCTTACTCCTGTTTTGTGTGTGTTGGTGGTTGCAGAGCTGGTTGGACAGCACGCCGGGCGAACCTATCAATGCGATCATTTCTTCCAACTCTTCCGCCGAAGTTCTCTGCCCGGAGGGATTCCTTCGTTATGCTACCTCGATCAACTTTGGTGTTTCCTGCTTGGGCAATGTCAACGGATCCGAACAGTACGCCAACTTGGGCGACGGGTTTGGTTTTCGTTCTCAGGGTAACTACGGTGGAGGAAATGGCGTCCTACGCTGGAATTACGGCGATCCTTCGTTTGGTACATGTAAAGAGTCGATTGAAGGAGATAACCATTTCCGGTGGTTCTTGCAGAACGGATCGTCAGCGTTCACGGGAGCCATCTTTATTGCGGCGAGTATGGAGGAGTCCGCTGCGCTAGGTCACATGATTCAACTCAACGGCTACAACATTGGTAGAGACAATTTGGTGGGCAATGCAACGAAGAATACTACAACGAGTTATAGGGGGTATAGGTGGAAGACGACGGTGGAATGGATTCCAGCGGGGGTACTGTTGAATGCTACCAGTGAAAACATCAATCATCCCGAGGTTGCATTGCCGGGGCAACCGGTTCAAGACGGTAGGGTGGCGCTGTTGACAGTGACACAGTTGGAAACTCCGGCTTCGAATAGAGCTGCTTCAACGGCAGCGAAGCGAAGTATCGCTACGACGAAGGTGGTAACGGCACTGGCGCTAGCCATCGTATCGTCCGTAGCCGTGTCACTACTGCTTTGAACACAATCTTTCTCCGTTTCGCATCTTCCCATACACACATATAGACATTCTTGAGTCTCGTCATATAAGTTAGTAGAGTTCGCAACTTGAATCTTCACAGCCATACCACGCACAGCGCAAACGGAGTGCTAAAGACAATATCGATAATGACAAAGATTGGGATATATAGACTTCCAATCGCCTTTCCGACGCGCAAGGATGAACGATAAACGATTCCAAGAAGAGCAAACAAGACAGATAGCAAGAGAGAACAAAGGAATGGTCCGTGACAACAGATGAAGGATCGAAACAAGATATAAAGATAGTGTGTGAGTGGGGAATCAATGCTAGGAAAAGTGGCCGCGGAGTTTAGCGCAGCTCATCGTGCTGCAGCAAAGGTGCTGGTGACGAAGCTCGTGCGCTGTTGCGATTTTGGTTGTAGTGTTGTTGCGAGCTGCGACCGGAGTCGGAGCGTCCGTCGTGTTCGGCTTGCGAGACTTGGACGCTGTGCTCGTCGAGGGTTCGGAGTTGGCCTTGGATGGAGTTTTGGCCAAAGTCAGGCTCTTGGCCTCGGGCAGAGGCTTCGAGGAAGGCCTTGCGCTCAGCTTCGGTCAATGAGGCGAGGTAAGCATTCTTGACCTGGCGAGCATCGACGTATCCAGTGGACGAAACATCCCATGAAAGAAGGCCGGCGGTTTGCAGATGCTGAGGGTTGATGTGCGCCTCTTCGCCCCACTGCGGGCCCTGGCCACGACCGGCCTCATCATCGTGCAATTCCTCGTCATAAACACCGTGGATGTGGTGCAGCTGACGCGTCTTGGCTCGCTGCGCGGGTGAGAGAACGACTTGGCTACTGCTGTCATCGTCCTTGCCGAGGATCTCCATGGGAACGTTGAGACCATCGAGCTTAACAACGCTGTAAGGGTTGCTCTGCTTCTTGGCGTGACCAGCGGAACCGCTGTAGTTGAGACCTGCGCCTGAGTCGGATCGAGAGGGTTTCTCAGCCTGTGCTGCGAGCAGAGCTGCGCGAGCAGCAGCCACGCGACGACGACGTCTGCGCAATCGCCACAGCGCAACACCAAAGAGAACAGCAATGACAATTATGGCGCAGACACAACCAATGACGACCTTGATCCCTTCCGAGAGACCCTTGGAGTTCATCGAGCCCGAGTTGGAGTGGCCACCGTGGGCGAGACCCGATTGACCGAGGCTCTGCTTCTTGACACGAACGGCGGTGAACTGCTGCGTTGCCTGCGTCATGTTGACGAGCGGTCGAAGACCAACAGCGGCTTGGCAGGGGCTGGTGACGCTCATATTGGCGGCCTGGGCCTGCGAGGTGTTCAAGCCATTGTCGCATGAAAAGACGGTGTAGGCGCTTCGCATGAATGCGGGCGAAAGAACAAAGTCGGCAGGAAGGAAGCTCGAGTTGAGATTGGCACCGTTGGAAGAGCCAGAAAGCGAACGAAGGGCTTGGAAGGAGCCGATGCAGGCGGAGCCGTCTTGGGAGGGACCGTTACCAGAGCCGGTTTCAAGACTGGCATCGAGAGGGTGGATAGGAATGTGAATGCCGCCAAGCGCGATGGTGATGTTCATCTGGAGATCACAAGGAACGTAGTAGCCGCCATCCGAGGCAGGACCGATGCCCCAAGCGCCGTAGAGCGCATTGAGGGTACTTGCGGGTCCAAGATTGACACTGGCGCCCGAATCAAAAACAGCGATTGGATACGAGCCTGGGATGACGCTCGAAGTGCCGATTGGGATCGGATCAGTGACGCCGTGCTGAAGCTGGACGCTGATCTCGGTGAGAGGAACACGCCAGTGTCGAACCACGCCGTCGGCATCGCCGATAGCACTGGTATAATTGATCTGTGGCGTGGCGCTACCTGCGTAGGCTGGATCGTGGTTGCCGATGGTGAGAACGCTGTCGCCCTGTCCACCATCCTCTTCAAGTCGTTGCAGACCGATGCCCATGAATCTGCGACCGGGACGAGCGTTGTTCCAGAAGCCTGCGAGAACGGCACCTGTCTCGGGTGGACGAACACCGACGTTGAGCCAAGCTGTGTTACTGGTGGAGTTCAAGTCGGCTTGGATGAGACTGTTGGCGGGAGGACCGACACCGATGATGCCGGTAAAGTTGCCCGAGTCCATGTCTTCATTTTCGACGTCATTGCAGGAGCCAAAGGCTTGTGAGTTGATGATGAGGCGGGATGTCGATGGATCGCCAAAGAGCATCGAGGCTGTCTTGACTTTGCCTTCGGCTGAACCGAGCAGATAGCTGATGTTGAAAGGGGTGTCCTGGTCGACGACGGAGTCAGCATGGTCGTTGAATTTGATGACGGTCAAGCCTTGGTGACCCTTGCACGAGTCAGTGTCACAATCCTGGTTGGCGAGCCAGAGATCTCCGCTGCCAGTGTCGAGTTGAGCATTGACCTGCTGGTTAGCGGCTGTGATGGGAACGGTGTAGGTGAGCTGACCATTGGCAAAGCCTCTCCCGAGTACGATGCGCGTGCTATCGAGGGAACCGGAAGCAGGAGATCCCATACCGACACCGCCGTATCCGCCTGATGAGCCGGACGATGAGGAAGAGGATGCACTTGGTGCTGATGCGGACGAGGACGAGGAGGCGTTCGATGTTGATGACGAAGAAGATGCAGATGAGGATGGGCGATACGATGCAGATGATGAGGATGGGGTGGGAGAGGACGACGAAGCTTGTCGTCTGTGAATCATGTTGGGTGAGTCGATGTCGCCGAGCGAGCGAGCTCGTGGCAGGGAGGGCGATGCCAGTAGATCTGAATTGCCGGTGAGACGCATGGTGGGCGGCTAAAGGCTGTTGATGATGATGATGATGAATGGAAGCTCAAATGGAGCGCAGTGCTAGGCAGTGACGGGCTTCGTCATGCATACGCTGTCGAGCCAGCGGGCTATTAGGTGGCAGAAGGCGTGATCGTGTCGTGCTTCGTGATTGCTGTTGCAGGGGTGGGCAATACGGGGAGTGGCAGCTGGCTGTGCGACGTAGAGGATGAAGGGTTGGTTGCCTCGAGAGTGTGCTGAGTATATAGAGAGCTGATCTGGACGATGCTGCTTCCAATCGTTGTTGTCAAGCTGAGGCTGTGATGGAGGTGGTCTGCGGAAGTGACCCGATGTTGATGTGGTGAGTTCCACACGCCAAGTCGCACTACGCAGATGTGACTTTGTCGGAGGTCGCAGTCAAATCGTTGGGGTCTTGGCAACGGTGATAGGGTGTTCCAGTTCCGATGTCCACTGTGATGATAGGAGTGATTGTGAAATGGTTGCGGACTGGTTGCGAAAGGGATGTCACAATGCTACAGGAGAAGCGGAAGGAGCGAAAGGATCACAAACGAGCTGTGCAGTTGGAATCGGATTTGCCGCGAGTTGAAGGAGCTTCAAAAGGCAGAGAGGGCGAGAGAGGCAGATGAACGGCAAGCAAGGCACGCTGCAGTGGGAATCGAGAATCCAAACCTTGCTGCCTACAATTTCACAATTTGAGGCAGAAGACAGCACCTGAGACTGAGGCTGAGGAAAGCGGAAAATACAAGAAAAATCACGGCTGCAGGTGAGTTTGATGTGTGTTGCGAGCGCGACCCTGGCAACACAACAGCAGCAGCAGCAAGGCCAGCTGATTGACTGGAGTTCAACTTCTTTATTTCTCCTCTTGACACAGAGAGGGAGACAGAGCGAGACAAACAGGGGTCTCTGTTCAGCTTGCTTCGATGCCGACACCAAGGTTGGAATTCCGCTCTGCTCGCCATCGCAATGTTGCTCTTCCTTCTGTGAGTGTGTGTCTGTCTGTCCCACTCGTGCAACATGGCTCGATGATCGGATGCGAGCCGAATGCTCCTCCTACACGCAAGTGCGAGGCTGAGAACAGCGATGTGATTGTCAGGGTTAAATTGCAGCAGTTCTCGTGACCCTTTGAACCCTTTTGCTCGTGCTTTCGCTTCCCTCTCTTCTCTGTGACTTTGTGCCTCAAGCCACAGCTCGATCCCGGCAAAGAGACGCTAAAGAAAGAGAGGGGAAATTCACGCGGAGATGTCGCTCGTGTGTGAGAAAAACGTGCAGCGCGTCTGAGGATGTAACTTTACCTCGCCTAGAATCGCAGAGAGGTGGGTTTACGAGCCGATTCACAAGCTCTCCAGCCGCGCGATCCAGACATGCTGTTCGCGGCTTGGGAATACCTTTATATGTACTGAGCATTCAATCGCTCCATGTCGGTCGGAGAGCATGTATATCAGCACAACAAGCGTGCTGTATATCCCGCGGGCAAACATGTGGTTACGGAAGAGGTCAAAATTAATGAAAGTCTACGTTTCTTGCTGCTGATGCTGATGCTGCTGCTGCTGCAACACGGGTACAAACAGCCGTTCTTTTCTTTTTTTGATGGAACACGCTGAAACAGCTTCCAGAAGGGTTGAGCTCGAAAAAAAAGCGGCCAAAAAAAAAGGCATCAAAATATCACCCGCTTCTGCAGGAGACTGTTGACCGATGCTTCGATGCTTCCGCAGCGCACAGCACTCCGTTCCATAAACGACGCCGGTGCGCAGCAGGAGCCAAATGCACGTACAGGAGGAAGAAGCAAGACGGAAGCGAGCCACACTGATCGCTGCTATGTTGCACGTTCCGACCGGACATCGGATTGGGACGGATCGGCAAGGTCTTGGCAAGCAGAGCCATCAGAGTATCGGCAGCTCCGCCAGTCAGCTTTTCCGTGCGGGGAGATCAAATCCGACCCCGCTAGGATGCTGAACCCGACAAGGACAACTTTCTCACATCCGATCCTATAGAATCACGAGATTACCAGAGATAGCGAACCGCGAGAGCTGTCAGGAGCATTTTGCTCAATGGTTCATGAAAAGAGCGAGACATCTTGCTGATGTTACATTGTCTCAGCACCACCAAGCATTGCGTACACAGGAAACTGCGTCCGCTATAAGGATGACAGGGACGGACGGAGGCGCGATCGGTACGCTTCGAAAGAGCCTTGCCGGGCAACCCGATAGAAGGAAGCTTGACTTCCGTAGGAGATGAAGTTCAGGGTTCAACAGGAGAGACACAGAAGAAGGCAGCGGTTCGGAGTACCGTAGGCAAGCAGCTTCCATCTGCTTTCAACAAACACGCAAACGCAAAAAGGGCCACAGCAGAGTCTGTCTCTGTTCTCGCATGCAATGGTAGGTCATTCGTCTTTCTTTTTTTTGCAGCGGCGGTACGCAATCTAGCATTGTTAAGCTAGAATAGAAGGCCGTGTCTGCGTGTGTGTGTGTGTGTGCCTGAAAATGTTGCTCATCATGTCTCTCAAGATCTCGCCTGCTTCTCTTGCCCAAAATCGAATGGCGGCGCGCGCGTGGGATTGCATACTGTACGAAGGAAAGGGGCCAAGATGGCATCAGGGCTCGCTCCGCCTTTGCTCTTTTTGCTCGCCGCGTTTTGTAGTGAAAGCTGGACTCTCTTGTATTCAGTTGTTCAAGCAGCTGCAAGAAATCGATATGAATTTGAACGCTGACGCCCATTCGCTGCAATACAAATCGATGCAAGAACGCTGCCTCTGTAATCACCCCTGTTGAATCGACTGGATATTCAAGAACGGGAGTCAAAGCCCAATTTGAAAGTGAGCTGGTTTTTCTGCGCCTGCTGAGCTCGTGCTTGGCCTCTCGCAAGGAACAGACTCACGAGCTCGCGCGGTCAACTTGATTGCTGTGAGCTTAGACACATTTGGCCTGGCCCGCTCGCTCTTCTCGGATTTGCGTGGTGGCTCGCCTGGCCTCTGCTCAAACTCACACTGGCTCGGCTCGGCTGCACTTTCGAATTTGAGAGCACAGCACAGCACAGCACTGCAGAACCAACACACACACACAATTCACACACAATTCACACACAGTTCACCAACGCACGCAACAATACAGCGCAGCAGCAGAAGCAGCAGCATTTGTTGGTCTCTCGTCTCTAGCGAGCGGGCAAGCTCACACCCTCAACTCGATATCTTTGGCTCCACACCCACTTTGAAACACCATCATCATCATCATCATCCTTTGATCAACTGCCATCTTTTCATCACTCTGCATCGCATCATATCCCCAAAGTCGTCATCGCTGCCCTTTGCTCGTTGCCGTCTTTTGAACCACTACCACCACCAGCACCGCCCGGTTTAGGTCACACGTCACTTCGATTCTAGCGCATCTACGCTTCGGATCTCGCCCAATCGCTTCTCTCCCTCAGCCACTAGCCAGGTCGATTAGTCCCCTTGCTAGCTTCCGATCAGCCGCTTCAGTCTCGTCGCTGCCGATCTTAGCCTCTCATCCAAGGACGTCATCCGCTGCGTTTCGTTGAACCAGTAAATCTTGCTCGTATCGCACCTTTCCGCACCCGCGTCACTCCCATCCAGTACCCGACCCCTTTGCATACCCCATATACATACCGCAATCATGTCTGAACTTCGCCGAAAGCTCGTCATCGTTGGAGACGGTGCCTGTGGTAAGACTTGTCTTCTTATCGTCTTCTCCAAGGTAAGTCTTGAATAGCATCAGATTGCAACAGCATCACACCGACTCAGCAGGCCAATCATCGATACGAAGCGCGCAGAAGCAAAAGTCAACGATGACGACATTGCAAACATGCAGATCATGCTCGACTCAGCCACCGTTCGGACTGTCTGCAACCGCAATCGGCTAAAAGTCGGAATTGCCGACATCCCGCATCTTCATATCGCCTGCTTAGTTTGTTGCTGCTGGTGTGATACCTCCGCAATTCGCAACATTCAAACCATCACAAAGCATACTGACAATCTATATCTTCGCCTTGCATTTCCTCCTAACGCAATCTCGAATCTCTCGAATTGCACTTGATCTCCATAGGGTACTTTCCCTGAAGTATACGTCCCCACCGTCTTCGAGAACTACGTCGCCGATGTCGAGGTCGATGGTCGCCATGTAGAGCTTGCCCTTTGGGATACCGCCGGTCAGGAAGATTACGATCGTCTCCGTCCCCTCTCCTACCCCGACTCGCACGTCATCCTCATCTGCTTCGCCGTCGACTCGCCCGATTCGCTCGACAACGTCCAAGAAAAATGGATCTCCGAGGTCCTCCACTTCTGCCAGAACCTCCCCATCATCCTCGTTGGTTGCAAGAAGGATCTCCGTCACGACCCCAAAATTGTCGAGGAGCTCCGCAAAACCAGCCAGCGTCCCGTTTCTGCTGAGGAGGGTATGGCCGTTGCTCAAAAGATTGGCGCCGTTCGTTACCTCGAATGTTCCGCCAAGACTGGTGAGGGTGTTCGCGAGGTATTCGAGCATGCTACCCGTGCGGCGCTCGTGCAAAGGAGCCGTGGCTCCAAGAGGAAAGGCTGCACCGTCCTCTAAGCGGTGCAATCGTTCATCCTGGTCTCCTTCATTTCGTCTTTCGTAGGCTTCGGCATCATGTGCATGCGTGTTGCTAGCGTGCTGCCACTGGACATCTATATCCCTTTCTGCTTTGCTCAACGAGCATAGGTCCATCGCACACTTTTTCTTCCGCGTGGCCATCTCCTCGCTTTCTCGCCGCTCCACTTGCTCTTCGCTGGCTGTGTCCTTCATGACGATAACAAACTTCAATGCTATGATTCCGATCCAACGCAGTGTGATGGTTGTGGAAGAAATTGAACATTGGTACATTACAAATCATACCTGGACGTTTTGAAAGATGTGTCAATTGCGATGTGAAGAGGAACAACAAAATGAAATGCAAAATGTGAGCCGTGAAAGACTAGGGAATGTAGAGCCGACTGAAAGCTTGGACTGGGGTTCTGCACGTTGGGCAGAGATGCGTTGCTTCGTCCCTGCCTCGATTGGCGTTCTCCGCTGTGTTGTTGGTGTTGTTGTTGTTGTTGGTGGAGCCACGTCGAGCGGGTGGACGTGAAGCCAGGTGTTCTCTACAATCCATGCAGAGGCAGAGGCATCGGCAGGGCCAACAGATGACGTTGCGTTCTTCGGTGCAGCAGACTACGCATAATCGTCTTGCTTCGTCGCCTGCAGACCGCGTAATGGAGTTGGAGGGGAGGTTGGCGGAGATGCTTCGTCTGTCGATTAGTGCTTGGGCTAGGTTGAGGTCTGCTGTTGCTGCGGTGGTGGGCTGGTCTGCGGCGCCAGAGAGGCGGAGCAGCGAAGAGTAGCCGGATCGCGTGAGTGGTGCTTCGTGTCTAGGGCGGGTAAGATGGGCCAGGAGAAGACGGTTGAATGCTTCGGTGCCGGAGCGGAGTGTAAGTTGAGATGATGAGGCGCTATCTTGAGTGCCATGAGTCTCTGCATAGGATCCAAGCTCTTCCAGTAGGCCGGAGACTTCGTCAGCGTCCACTTGGAGCGGTTCCATTGACCCGAGCGGTGCATCTTCATCGTCAGAGTCAACAATCTCATCGTCCTGCTCCTTTCGTAGCTCGTCGTTGTAATCTTCGTCATCGCTATCCTCCTCTTCAGCATCTGGCTGCAACTGCTGCTGCGAACCTCCTGTGAGCTGCTGTGCCACATCGCCCGTGCCTCGAGCCTGCGGCATCGGTGTCGGCTCGTTTGCTGCGACTGGAGCTTGTGCTCTTCCTGACCCGAACCGATACATCACCGTGATTCCCAGAAATCGTCGAACGGTGATATTGTTGTTAGCCGCCATCGTCTCGAGCGACGTCGCTTCCGTTCCATGCTGCTGACGCTGCCGTTGCTCCCGCTGCTCTGCCCGTTCCCTCTGCCTCTGATCTTCAGCGGCGCGACGCTCCCTTCTACGTGCCTCGCCATTGCGACCGTGCCAGACGAGCCTCGCAAGACGAAGCACTTTAAAGACCCACTGCGGGGTGCTCGGATCTGGCAGTCCGAGAACGCGCAACGTCTTGTAGAAGCTCATGAGCGCAAGGTTGCGCAGCACCAATGATGTAGCTACGACGAATTGGAGGAAGGCACGAATACGGGCGAGTCCTGCATGGCCAGCAGTCAAGGACGAGCCGCTGTGTTCTGATGGCTCGATGCGAATCTCTTTGATCTCTCGGGATAGACCGCCATGGCCCTCACTGTCGTTGGTGGATGCAATGTGTTGGCCGTTGTGATTCGTTGTGGATGAGCGTCGGAGCGGGTCGACCAGCTCCATGCGCCCAGATTGGCTCAGCTCGATATAAGGCACTTCCAGCGTCACTAGCGGCTCAGCCTCCCTATCGAGCCCTGTCAAGCGTGTGGACTCCATGCATGCTGTACCTAGCTTGAACAGTGCCAACGACCAGTCCTCGTCCAAAGATGGAAAGTTGGATCGCGAGAAGAGCAGTCGATGCGGTTGAATGCTTCCCTCCAGCAACAACATTGTGAGCCCATGCAGTACGACTGTCAGCAACACGATGAGCACCAGCACGATCTCAGGAGTGCGACTGAGCGCTTCGAGGAAAGGATAGCGTCCCGAGTTGGCAGCGAATGCGTAATGAATGAGCGACGCGATGCCGAAGAAGCTTGAGATGACGAGACGTCGGGCATAGACTGGCCGCCTGCATCTTGATAGCGCGATGGTAAAGATCTGCAGGATCTGCAGCAGAATGCAGAGGTAGACATGCTCGTTGGCGGGTGCGTCTGGTGAGAACGAGTGAAAGTGAAGAAGGAAAGCAAAGCCGACCAAATTGAACGATGGCGCTTCATCGCGATCCGCATCGAGATTCCGGACGACGGCATCACTGATGACGGTGACGCATACTGTGGTGAAGGCGGCCCAAAGAGCCGATGCATCGCGAGCTCGAAGAAGAGCATCCCTGCTGCTGGATCCAAAGCGATCGAGTGCCCATCCTGACATGGGCGTGTTCGCGAGCCATGCATCTCGCCATGATGTGGTGGTGACAGCACGTAAGAGAAAGTTGATGGGATTCGATTCGGCCAGGAAAGCGTCTGCTGCGACCGTGGTGAAGATGAGCACAACCCGAGCCAGGAGGATCAGGCTTGGCAACCGTAATGCAACTCGTTGGATCTGTGAGAGACGAGCCGTACCACCACCTCTGGGTCGGCAGATATGCTGGATGCGATTGTTGACGATGGCGACGATGATGAGCGCTACTGCGTACCGACTTGTAACGAAGCTCCAAGGGCTATCTGAGAAGTTGTCCCAGACATCGAGTCGGTCCAACCCTTCTTCTGAATCATAGCTGTTTGCCGACGTCGCCGAGTTGCTTGCAGCTACAGAGCCGGAGCGCCAGTCCATTGCTTCGGACGTCTGCGATTTGTCGAGAAACAGCTCTTCAAGCGGAGGAAAGACAAAGTCATAGGTAGCCCGTAATGGTGCTCCAGCTGTAGAAGCGAGCCAGTGCTTGCCGGAATGAAACGTCTCGATTACTTGGCGGGACATGACGATGAAAGGCCACACAGCTCAAATGCCTCCGCTCCAGCAGGTCTTGCGAGGATGTGTGTGGGCTGTGTGGGCCCGTGTGCAGTCAAAGAGCTCAGTAGCTGCGAAAGAGTCGATCGTTCGAGTGGAAGAAGTGTTGGGTGGGGGCTGGGAAGGGAAGGGTCAATGCGGCGCCTGGTGGAAACCACCTGCAGCTCCGGTGAGAGTTTATGCCCAAATTCCGAACACGCGACGGGGACAAAGATTCATACATTGCATCGCTCAAAAGCTCAGTCGCAACATCACACCTTGACACACTTGAATCGCAATTGTCTCTAATCAGAAATGGACGCTGCTATTCAGACGGCAAGTTACTTTGCGTGGTTCATCTTGAAGACAGTCTTGAGCACCTTTCTCTCGGCGAAAAGCCTGTAGTACTCGGGTGCGTCCTCAATGGGCCTTGTGTGCTGAATGAAGCTGCCAAACAGATCGTGGTGCTTAGCCAGCAGTTCGACAGCGGGCTCAAAGACGCTACGAACGGGGCATCTGCCAAATTGGAAGCGCAAGTTCTTGTTGTACAGGTCAGGACCCTGCAGCGTTACCGGCTTGGTGTGGATACCGCACGATGAGATGACGCCAAAGTTGCGAACAATCTGCACGGCTAGGTGAAGGGCAGGTTCCGAACCGACCACTTCGAGAGCGACGTCGGCACCACGGCCCTCCGTGGCTTCCTTGAGGACTTTGACGGGGTCATCATCGGTGAGGTGGAGAGGGATAGCGCCGTGTTTCTTGGCTTCAGCAAGACGGTCAGGGACCGAATCGACTGCATAGACGGTCTTGAAGAACGAGCAGGCAGCCGTGATGGCACAGAGACCTACAGGACCGCACCCAATGACAACAGCAACCGTATCCTTTCGCTCCGCCTCGTTCAGCATCTTGTAAGCGTTGTTGGCCACAAAGTAACCCGTGGGGAAGATGTCGGCGGTGAGAAGCATGATCTCATCCGGCACATCGGCTGGAACAGGGTAGAGCGTAGTATCGGCGAGCGGAACGAGAACATACTCTGCCTGAGCACCGTCCAGAGGCACCGATCCAAAGACGCGAGATTGAGTGCATCGTCCCGTTTGACTGCGGTTGCAGAAGAAGCAGTCACCACAAGATACGGTGAAAGGAGAGACGACCTTGTCTCCCTTCTTCCACTTTTGGATGCCAGCGCCAGTCTCGTAGATCTCGCCGAGAAATTCGTGACCGAGGATAAAGTCTTTGGTGGTGGAAGAATCGTGACCGTGGTAAATGTGCAGATCGGAACCGCAAAGGGCAGCGAGGTTGACTTTGACGACCACTTCTCCTTCGCCGGCTTTGGGAATGGGTCGGTCAACGACAGCGACCTTCTGGCGGCCTTGGATGACAACAGCTTTCATGGTAGTTGGAGCGGACATGGTGACGAGGCGATGGTTGTGGGAGAAGAACAAAAGGTGAATCTGTGGTAGAACGGCACGATGACTGGCACTTACCTGAACAGACCTTGAGTCATGCAGCCACTCTGATGTCGTGTGGTCTCGTGGCAGCACGGTCAATTCCCCGCAAAATGAGCCGAGAGCGGTCATGCTTTTTGCCGCGGGCCAGTGGGCATTTCGGTCTCGGCAAATAAGATTTTCTGACCGGTACGGCTAAGCAACCAACCCGGACGTGTGTAACATGTACGAAGAAGCTGCTCGTTTCCTGCTCATGCTAAGACCTCACGCCCGACTTCTCGTAGGACTTGGCTTATTGAAAGGGAAGAGGATCTTTTGTGAAGAGAGTCTTGAGTGATACTTGTGACGGAATTCCCAGAGGCTTCAAAGAGCAATGTGTGTCACCGCTGTGAAAAGCTTCTCGAATTGTCAACTCTTACGCGTTACGACACGCTTCACTTGAATGAATGGCAGTCAGCGTCACAGATGTGAGTACGGGGCGGGGAAAGAATGCAATTGTTATGATCAGAGTATCAAGATCAATAGTCATCGACTGAAACGAACCGAGCAAAGAAGAGACTGTCGAAACCAGCATATCAAATGCTTCGCGGCGGTTACGATCCGCGACATGATTGCAATCACTGTGAGGCGGACAAATAACTCTTTCAACTCAAGAGATTGGTTGCATTTGCTGCGTCGTTTGCAAGCTTGTACTTGTTCAAGCTTCAGGCTGATTAGCAAGGGACCAGTCTTTGAGTTGATGGCAACTAGACGTGAGAATGACTTTGCGGTTGATGATGCGATCCGGCGAATGCCTGGCAAGTGGTTCAACAATTGTGACCGCCATGGTCTGTGTGATCCCGCTGCTAGCCACCCAGACATGTAATGCTTGCATGATAATGTGAGGGCGGACTTTGACAGACAGTGAAGTGAACCTACGCTCACTTGCCAATGCCGTGAAGAGAGCGTCGGAGGCACAGGAAGATTGTGATCACATCGGAAAAAACGCGATGATGGATATGTCTGTTCCACAGCTAATTCAAAGCCGCTGGAGTAACTAACGCACAGGCTAATACTGATCTTTACACTGCGCGTCTTCAGCCAAAATCGCACTGCTACACCGGTAATACACAGCCAAAAGTGATACACAGGTGATCCACAGGCAATCCATCAGCATGTCAATGAATTAGTTTGGTGGATATTTGAATCAGAGGCGGTGCAATAGCCTGTGGATTAGGCATTGCTGGTGAATTAGCCTGTGGAACAGCTATACATCTTTCGTTTTTTTCCGATGTGGATAGGTTTGTTTTTTTGTTAGTTTCGATATTTGGCTTCAATTGATCTCGATTGAGGACCCAGAGCAACGGCGAAGCCACATTTGCCTGTCATTCTTCGCTAAGCAGAGAGACATCCTGCCAAGAGGCTTGTGTTGCACCAGAGGAGCATTGCATTTCGAAGCGTTCGCATCACACTTTGTCTGACGACTCTGACACGCACTGCTTTGGAAGGCATGCTACCTGCATACAAGTCTCTCATTTAGTACACATAGCGCTTGCCATGATGAAACAGCTTTGATACAATACCAAATCAGTCGCCTCAGTCAACGATTGCATGAGCAGGCATAGCCATCGGATAGTCCGAGGCTCACTTGTGACACACACCGCGGGATCTGCATGGCTGAAAAATGGCGCCGGGCGTCAGGCACGCGTCAAATTCTCCGTAATTTACCGCATCTCGTGGGCGAGTAAAAAAAAAACGAAAAAAAAAAAAAAAACACGAGAAAGAAAAAAAAGAGGAAGACACAACTCACACCATCTCAACTCTTTCGTAGTCAAGCTACAACTCTGGACTGACATGTGCAAACACAGAATTTGATTCATATAAACATATAGTAGCCCTCTTGGAACCAAAAGCCAGCTTGGCTAAGTGGAACAGCGCGGTACTTGTACCTAGGCACTTTTCCAGTGTCTTTACTAAGATCATACCGAGATCACCCGTTCGAACCGGGTAGTTGGCAAACTTTTTTGCTATTTTGAACCCTTTTCAAGATCATACGACACAGGCAGTCATGTCGAAAGTGCCGGAGAAGTTTTCGTTCGACCTGGGTAGCTCTTGTCGAGGCCTTGTGCGATGCAGAACGTCGTACAAGAAAGCCTTCTTTCGTCAAGCACGCGAGCGCTAAATCAGAGAATATTGGTGATTTTAGAAAAGTCAAAATCAGACTCGGAAAAGGAGCCAGCTGCCATGCGAATCTGCGCTTTGTGACTTGCACGAATCACTCGATGACATCGTCCTACCATCCTCAGCTCCGACTCGCCTCTTCAACCACCACGATAGCTACCTGTACCGCTTGGACTACCACTACCATCACCGCTGGAGCCGTAACGGCATCATGTCCGACTCGTCTTCCTCTTCCTCGTGGCTGTCCAGCCTCTCGACTCCAAGCGGCAGGAATGCATTGGTCCTGGGCTCCATCGCCGTAGGCTCGTCGATAGCGACGGCTGCTGCCATTTTTGGTACACAGCGTCTTACTCGGCGAAAGAAACGTCAGGATCTCTCGGACACCGTTACAAAGTCCGCGAATACGCAGGCTACTGATCGCCTCCAACGCTTCGATTTGAACCGGGATGAAGCATCTTCCTCCACAGACGGTGGTACACCGCGCTATCTTTCTGGCCTGCAGAGCAACTCACTAAGGCCAGCCTCTCACCTTCGCAACTCGACTAGCTTCTACTCTTCCAACGTTCCGCAATCACCGGCTGGGCCCTCTCGCGCTGATACCGTGGGCCCTCTTGATACCTTTTCTCGCAAACGACAGCCCTCTGTAGAACAATGGGATGAAAGTCTCATCCGTGAGCAGCTTTCGCGAAATTACAGCTTCCTCGGCGAAGAGGGCATGACAGCCATCCGCAACTCTTTCGTCATCGTCGTCGGTGCAGGTGGTGTCGGTTCCTGGGCTGCCCTCATGCTTCTCCGCTCTGGTGTGTCTAAGCTTCGACTTATCGACTTCGACCAGGTCTCGCTCTCATCACTCAACCGGCATGCTTGCGCTACTCTCGAGGACGTAGGAAGACCGAAGGTGGTATGCTGTGCCGAGAAGTTTGCACAGATTGCTCCATGGGCAAAGCTTGAGGCATGGGTCGAACTCTTCCGCGGTGACGAGGCTGAACGACTTCTGGGCGGCAATCCAACCTACGTCGTGGATGCTATTGACAACATCGACACCAAGGTGGAGCTCTTGCGCTTCTGTGCCGAGCGCAAGATCAAAGTCATCAGCTCTATGGGGGCTGGCGCTAAGAGCGATCCTAGCCGCATTCAAATCTCGGATATCAGCGTTACCTCGGAAGATCCGCTGGCGCGCAGCGTGCGTCGTCGATTGAGAGCAGTTGGTTTGCCGCCTATCCCACCAAAGGAGGTCGAGGAGAAGGCGAAGCGCGAAGCAAAGCAGCTAGAGGAAGCTCAGAAGCAGCTGGAACCTCTTCGCAGCAACAACGCAAAGGGCAAGAAGGGGACCAAGAAGGAAGGCAACAAGCAGCAACTCGATACCGTGCCGGCACCTATTGATCTGGAGCGTACCCCGATGAAGGCAAGCCCTAGTGATGAGCTTTCTCGAAAGCTTGCGGCCAGCAGCAGCAGCAGCAGCAGTGGCCCTTCATCGCCCAAGATCCAGCCCAGCGCCGGCAACAACGCAAGCACCAATGGCAGTCTCAGCGGCTCATTGCAACCGCGCCACTCTCGTCACATGACTTCGTCACCATCTCCACTCGCTTCCCGCAGCGGAAGTTCAACCGACCTTACTGCGCTCAATGTTGCAAAGGTCAGCAATGTGCCAACCTCAACTCCGGGCTCGAGGGCTGTTTCGTCTTCTGTGCCTCAGCTGCCACGTCACAGTCGACGCGCAAGCAGTGTCTCCTCGTTTGGCTCCGGGGTCTACGCTACACCTATGACAACACCCTCAGACGAGATGGCAGCGCTTCTGCCCGATGAAGGCGATCAAGACAACAGTCTTCGCCCGCTGGACGGAGATGATGTCATCAACGATGAGCCAACGGCACCCATTCCGTCTTCACAGGCCTTGCTCGACCGCCGCGCTTCGCAGAGCAGTGCCGCTGCTTCAGATGCTACCGCAGTGGACCTCGCAGCACACACAGCACCACGCGTACAGATGGCCGACAAACTACGCCGGCGTGTGTCAGAGGTGGAAGAACTTTCGCCATCGCCATCCAATTCTTCGCCGGCTCTCCCGCGCTCTGCTTCGTTCAAGCCGTCGCTCCCGGCAACACCGGCAGAACCAGCCGAGTCGAGCGAGCCATTCGAGCCGACCGAGCCAACCTTCTTCATCCCATGCGTCTACTCCACCGAGAAGTCGGACACTCGGCTGTTACCACTCGATGATGAGGAATTCGAAAAGGGCAATGTAGACGAACTTGCTGCACTCGAAGACTTCCGCGTTCGCATTCTCCCCGTCCTCGGACCTCTTCCTGCCATGTTTGGCTTGGCGGTCGCAACTTTCATCATCTGCGAGATCGGCGGTCAAAAGATGGAGCCGCTTGCATTTAAAGGCCGTCGCAAACTTTACGAGAAGCTTTTCCACGATCTTTCTGTTTCCGAATCGCGTCATCCCGTTCCCGGCTCGAAGCCTGTCCTCGGAGAAAAGGCCACCGAGGGACCACGTCACTACATTCCGTTCAGCGTCAACGACATTGCCTACTTGTTCGAGGAAGTCTTCCGCGGACGCAGTATCGTGCCTCCTTACGATAGCTTGTCCGGTGCACAATTGGAGAGGTGGGACTCGACGCTGCCGCTGAGCTTCCAGAACGTAGCACTCTTCTCGAGGTCGCAGGCGAAGCTTCATGAAGCGGAGGTATTGAAGAAAGGCAGGAGCCCTGTAGAGGTATGGGGTGCAGACGCAGCACACATGATGAAGCGAAGGATGGCTAGTGAACGTCGGAGCGGTTTCTTTCGGTTCTAGTAGTTAATCGACGCTCTCAGAGAAGATGTTTCGCATTGATCGGTGTGCAAGGCGAAGAACATCAAGTAGACTACATATGAGCGAAATGAAAGCTTGAACTGAGGATGCTGAGACGAGAATGGTTGAGACGGGTACATAAGTCCCGACTCGTGAGACGCTAATGGCACATATTGGCAGAGCGCCTCTCTGCAGAGTGACGATCCCTAGGAGACAGAGCTTGCCGCGGCAAGACGCTCCTCACGGGGCAGGGCCCAAAGCCCTGGACATGCGAATGCATATCAATCGATTGAGCTGCCCGATGCATGCGGGCAAATGAAGGCGAGACAAAACGAGATAAACCGAGGATACGAGTTGAGCCGAGAGATGAAACGATACGAGACTGTGACGGGTGCAGCTGAGCGGAAAGGACCTAGCGGATGGCCTTGACGATCATATTGAACGCTCCATTGTGGTCGCGATCAGCGACGTAGTTGCAATCGTTGTAGGGGCACGCAAACACTTTCTTCGATCCAAGAGATTCGTTGGGCCGGCCACATTTGCCGCAAGTTTTCGAGGTATATGCTTCGGGTTGGACGAGCAAGGCCGTAGGATGAGCTCGTCTGTAGCGCTTGTCGAACATCATGTCGAAGCATTTGAGCGCAAGACGATTCAGGAAGGCGCAATGCGACCAACCTTTGAGCTCTCGCCTGGTCGATGGGGCGAGGCTACCTCTACGACTAATCATTCGGCCCACCTCCATGCGGGGCATAATAACGACCGTGGAAGAGACCGCCAACCAGTGAGCCGTACGGCAATGGACATCCGTGATGAGATTACGAAGCTTCTCCTGATGGCGAAGCTGTTCTCGGCGAAGGTCACGCCGCTGCTTGGACGGGAGAAGGTAACGAGCCTTTCGTTTGCCTTGACTGCGAGAGGGACGACGGTTGCAACGCTTCTTCTTGTTGCGCAGACTTTGGAGTCTGTCGATGGCGCTCCTGTGTTTTCGAAGTCGCTGTCTGCTTTTGTCGCCTCCAATCTCGGTCGTCTTAGCCTCGGAGTCGTAAATCGTCTGAAACACTCGCACGCCAGGGTCACCGCCCTTGACCTTGACGTTACCAGTGAGCGGCCTCTTACTCGACTTGAACTCGTCCAATCGCTGTTTGAACGTCTTGTTGTCAGCGATCTGATAGTAGATCGCCGCAAACCATTTACCGAATTTGTCTCGCTCGATGAGCCACTCGCGCGGCATCTGGTACTTTTTGCCTTGTCCCATACTCCGCTTGTTGAGGATGTCGACCAGAGACTTGCGCTGTCTCTGGCCCCAGAGACGGATCGGAATGACGGGGTTTGCGTTTGCTCGTTTGACAAGGCGAGGAGCGACTTTGAGCGTCAGGGACGTGATCTTCGGCTCACCTGGACGCTGGGACTGGGACGAAGCATCGCTTGCGTGAGACAGACGTGGCGTCTTGGGAACCGACGGCTCGAGCTTGAATTCGATGGACCCGGACTGGGGATCCAGCGCAACACCGAAGCCATTCGCCTGATCCTTACGCAGTGAGGCCCGTGAGATTTTCGGAATTGGCTGACGTTGCGCCAGAGGTGTACGATAATGCTTCGTGATCAACGCCCTACGAGCTGAGATGGCGTCGACAATCACTTGACGGCGAGCGTAGGTGGGGACGTCCTTGAGAAACGGACGCTTTGTTACAAACTCGCTGTCGTTGTTGACGAGATGCTCGAAGAGAAAGTACGACTTTAGATGCGGGTGATTGTCGTGATCCGCCTGATTGACGAGGCGAATGGCTTCGTTTTTGACGATCCTTGTACCGGCGCGCCACTTCCAGACGAGCTTGCAGAACGCCTCTTCAGGAACGATGCAAACCTTGAACGTCCTGACATTTGAAAGCTCGGGCCCGCCAACTGAGGAGGCGGGAATCGGCTGTGTCGAGGAGGTGGGGGCGTTGGACGAGCTTGCTGACGTGGAAGAATTGGCGTTGGTGGGGCGGGTGGGACGAGCTGCAGCACGCGCAGGTACGTTGGCGGCGTTGAGTGCTTCGACAACTTCGCTCCCGAGGTCTTCAGCGTCAAGCAGTCCGAGATCCGTGGGGAAAGCGTTTGCGTCACGCTCGATGATAGTGGTCGTGTCAAAGGGCCAGCGCTTGAGCTGACCCTCGCCAGATGCGTCAAAGTCGGTAACCATTGGACGCACCCAGCAATTCGAGAAGGCGGACTCGCCAGGTTGGCCGCTGTCTCCGAGAATCGGTCCTTTGGCGAGTATCTTCGAGCGATCGGGAGGGACGATACGGCTGTACTCAGGCGTCTTGTTATGGTCGTAAAAGATGTAGACGTCGGGGCCTCGATTGGCACCACGACGCTCGAGGTCATCACGAGGAACGTTGGACAGCGTAACGGCGTTGGGCAAGGCGGTATTCATGTCGATGAAGAGAAGCGAGGCTGAACGAGAGACGGAACGAATGTGATACGGTCTGAATGCGTTGGACGGGGTCGAGAAGTCGATATATGCGTTGAGAAGTCGATGTATGCGTTGAGGAGGGTCGAGGAGGCGATGTATGCGTCCATTGAGGGGGGAGGGGGCCATGAAAGGGTCAGCATATATGCTGTTTGCGCCTACCCCCTCCCCCAAGCTCAAGGCCAACGTCTTAACGCAGACCATCAGTGTGCGAGAGCTCTCTTCGAGCGAGGCAGGCCTCGATACCTCAGTTCTCGCAATGCAAATCAGTTGCATCCAGCATCAAACGAGTCTTCCACGGTCTGTGTCGCTCCTCTTGGCTAGCGTCTGCTCATTCCTCTGCGAGTTCAGGCGCAATGTCAGTATGTTCGTTCTCAGATAGGCAAGCGAAGCAAGCGAGAGAGCCTCTTTGAGCATCACAGCCGTGTGTCAGCTATCGGATGCCTCCGAAGAAGGGCGTAGCGATTCTCAAGGCAGTCGGATTGCTTCCGATCGTGGCTGAGCAGGACGGGATCTCGCGGTTGTCAAGCATTTTTTATAATCACATTCGAGGGATGTGTGAAAAAGCTTCCTCGACCACGTTTTTGCGGTCACTCTAGTTCAAGACGGATCACACAGGATAGGGCGTCGATGCAATGGCGTAGGACCTCATGGTGCTCAAAACCTGTCGTGGCGTAGCCAAGCGTATGATCACACCAAGCAAGCACTTCGACGCGCGTGATCTGGAAAGAGAAATGTATGCGGTGCTTTTGTTAACGGTGTATTGGTGACAGTGCTGGCTATTTACATGTCGGTGATGCATCCATGTGAAGCGTCGGCAACGTTGCGAACGAACTTGAGCAAGTGACCGGACTTGGGCTTGAGTGGCAGTGCGGTCCAAGCATCCCTACGCTTTTGCAACTCTGCCTCATCGACACCAACGAGTTCCAACGTGTTGGTCTCTGCATCGATGCTGATTGTGTCACCGTCCTTTACGAGAGCGATAGGGCCACCGACCTGAGCTTCTGGTACGACGTGACCAATAACGAAACCGTGACTTCCACCGGAGAATCGACCGTCGGTCAAACATGCGACGTCCTGACCCAAACCTGCACCCATGATCAAACTGGTTGGCTTCAACATCTCTGGCATACCAGGTCCACCCTTGGGACCCTTGTATCGCAGAACGACGACCGTCTTTTCACCCTTCTTGATCTCTCCCTTCTCCACAGCGGCGACCATGGCATCTTCGGTGTCAAAGACACGTGCTTTACCAGTGAATCTGAGTCCTTCCTTTCCGGTGATCTTGGCAACAGCACCTCCGGGAGCGAGGTTACCCTTGAGGATACGAATGTGACCAGAAGACTTGAGAGGCTTGTTGACGGGGTAGAGAACATCTTGGTTCGCGGGAAGCTTGCCACGCTTGTGAGTCCATCGGTCGGCGTTTTCGGCAAGAGTGTAACCGGTGACAGTCATGTGTTCACCCTTCATGAGCTTGTTCTCAATGCAGTATTGGATGACGGTAGGGATGCCGCCGAGTTTGGAGTGGACGTCTTCCATGACGTATTTGCCCGAGGGCTTGAGGTTGGCAAGGAAGGGAGTGGCATCGGCGATACGTTGGAATTCGTCAATGTCGAGTTGGATGCCGACCGAGTGAGCGATAGCGATCAAATGTAGGACGGCGTTGGTGGATCCACCGAGGACCATGGTGAGGGCGATAGCGTCTTCGAAGGCGGACTTGGTCATAATGTCACGAGGCTTGATGTCCTTCTCGAGGATGAGGCGCATGGCAGCGCCCATGTTTTCGGCCTCGGCGATCTTCTCGGGGTATTCAGCGGGGAAAGAGGAGCTTCCTGGGAGGGTCATACCAAGAGCTTCGGCGCAAGAAGCCATGGTGTTGGCGGTGTACATACCACCGCAGGCACCAGGACCGGGGCAGGCGTTACGGACAGTGTCGTAGCGGATCTTTTCGGCGTCGGGAGTGCCACCGTTGGCAAGGTACTGGCCGTAGGATTGGAAAGCGGAGACAATGTCGAGAGTGCCTTCGACGCTGGAGCATCCACCGGGACGAATGGTACCACCGTAAAGCATGATACCGGGACGGTTGAGTCGGCCAAGAGCCATAAGAACACCGGGCATGTTCTTGTCGCAACCAGGAATAACAACAGCACCATCGAGCCAGTGACCACCGCAAGCAGACTCGACCGAGTCGGCAATCAAATCACGCGAGGGGAGCGAGTAGGACATAGCATCGGTACCCATCGAGATACCATCCGAAACACCGACGGCGCCAAACTGGTATCCGGTGAGGCCAGCTTCCTGGACGGACTTCTTAACACGCTGAGAGATGGCGAGGAGATGGGCGTTGCACGGGTTTCCTTCGTACCAAATGGAGCCGATACCGACCATAGCACGGGTGAGATCTTCGTCGTTCTGGATGCCTTCGGTGGCGTAGAGCATGGCCTGGGAAGCGCCTTGGTCCTTGGGCCTGGTGATAATGCGCGAGTACTTGTTGAGGGCTCCGGGGGGTGCGCGCTCGGCATTGAGGCTGGAGGAGGTGGAGAGGTTGCGGCGCGGGGCGAGAGCGCCGCGAAGGAGGGAGCCCGAAGAGGGCCTGAGAGCGGAACGCAGCATGATTGTGATGAGGAGCGGAGGGAAGCGACGATCAGGGAGGGATGGTGAAGAGAAGGAGGAGAGTTGTACGAACGATGGTGCATGCACTTCTTCTTGGACCAGCGAATGAGGATCTTCCGAGTCATTTTTTGATGTCGCTGTCTAAGGCGGGGATTTTTTATCGAAGAGGTTATCGCTTCTTCCGATGAAACGCTATTTTCATCGGCGAATCACCGCTCTTGCATTTTGAGCCAAAGCATGGTTGCTGTTAGCGCGATACTGCTAACAACGGCTTTTTTGCACAAAGTTGGTCTCAGATCTCCAAGGGGCTTCCTGTTGGTTTCGCGCGTTTCAACGAATTTCAAGCAAAAGGCTGGCCCTTCATCTTCAATGGCGGTGTGGGCGTGAGAGCGGAGTTCCGATGCAAACACGCAGCCAGAAATGCAACACCAAGCCGTTTGAACCCTGATGCTCACACATTCCGCTTGAGATGCTTTTTTTTGGCCACTGTTGACGATCGTTATCCCTTCACCCTCCGCTACACTGTACTACGATTCTGTTCAACACGGTCAAGTGACTACCCGACCTCCTTGAACCCATCGGACGCCTATCGCACATCGCACGCACATACTCACTGACGACCCTGTTCGAGGCGACACTATCACAATGAAGGTTCAGCGTGCTATCACATTGCAGTGCCTTGCACTTGCTCTTCTTGCACTCTGCGCCGCTGTCAGCGCACAAAACAGCGTCTCATCTACACAAGCGCCTTCAAGCACAAACGCACCTGCATCATCGAGCCAAAGTGGAAGCGCCACTGGAAGCGCAAGCGGTAAGTTTCTACTCTCACACACCATGTGGCACTTTCGCTTCACATCCTCTGATAGATCATACTGACATCCTATAATACCTCCCACTTTCTGCTCTCGGACCATGACAGCCACGAATGCACCATCTTCTTCCGGCTCAGCAGCTCCCTCTGGATCATCAGGCTCCGGATCCGCGTCCGGTAGCGGGTCCGCTTCCGGCTCAGCTTCCGGTAGCTCTTCATCGTCTAGCAGCACCCCGGTCACATATCCAATCGCAAGTGTGCCATCGACAGGCTACTTGGCAGGTACCGCAGCAGCTCCTGCTCCAGGTGGCGCTTCTGGCGCAACCGGAGCCGCTGCGGCTGGGCCGAACGATAGTCACATCGTCAGTGCTGCACAGGTGTTGCGCTCCTCGATCTCGGCTGTTACTGCAGGCATCTTTGCTGTTGGTGCTGGTGCTTGGCTCTTGCTCTAGATAATATGAGTTGAAGGAACGGACGAAAGAGAAGAGCATGCTCTGGTAGATATACACAGGTTTCCGATGCGGCAATTGACATTGGCATGGATCAAGGAGGACAAATTAGACGAGGTGCCAATTCGGGCTCATCCCGAGAGAGTAACTGGCGGAGACTTGTTCAGTCTGCCGAGAAACTACTCGAGCCGGTTCAAGTACAAGCGAAACAGATCATCGCTTCTCGTGCTCGCTTCGTCCGACTTCGTTACACTGCTGACGCTGTCGCGCTTGTCTCTCTTCTCATCGGCTAGTTCCGAGCAGTTCTTTCATCGCGCTCTTCATCCCTTGATCGCAACTGAAACGCATGTCCTCATCCCTATCCCTATCCCCTTCACTTGTATCTGGCTCTGCCCTCCCTCTTGCAGCTATGGACAATCAATTAATCTATGATCCCAAAAGCGCAATTCCGCAGTGCCTCGTGTAGACGCGGCAACTAGCCGCTAAGAAGGCACAGAGCTAATCGAGCGCTCAAGCAAGCGAACTTGAGATCGATAAAGGACGATAGAGACACCTTTGCTGAATTCACCTAAGCCTTCAGCGAAGCAATGCAGCTTTATGTTGCGGAAGCACCATTTGGTGATGCTAGGCGTGTGTACAAACGCGGAAGTCGGATGCACCGAGCAAACTCCAACGCTCCACTTCGCTGCAGCTTTCTCCGCAGATTGGCCGGCGAGTCAGATTTCCAGCTCTAAACCACGCGACTGGTGTTCGGAGTTGCCGACGTCTGATTGGAAGTGCATGCACGAAGGCTATCCTTCTTCCCTATCATCACTTCGCAACCACCCTCTCAACTGAGCGCTTTGGAGGACCACAGACAAGATGGTGAGTTGAGCATCGGGTGACCTGTTTCTAGTATGACGGGCAAGTTTGCTGATCCACTTCCCATACTCGCCTTTACACTGCTACTTTATGCTGTGCTGCGATGCAGGCAAAAGGCGCGGCAAAGAAGACTGCCTCGGGCAATGCCTTTCTCCTCACACTCCTTCGCAACGGCTTTCTTGCAACCAACACGGTCTACCTTCTCGTTCGATTCTGGCTCTTCCGATCAAGCGTGACAAAGAGCACTGTCTTCGGCTATGTCGTTTCCGAAGCTATCGCCGTAGCTCTCTGGTTTACTCTCCAAGGAATGGCCGCACAGGGCAATGATCTTCAACAGAGCGGTCTCACACAGTAAGTGCCGGAAGGAACTCAAAAGACGTGATCATGAGCCGTGCGCTGACACTGGACTTTGCTTTTTCGTTCTTGTTGTGATGCTGCGCAGGTACATGTTCGACATCATCTACGTGACTTGGTTCGTGCAGCTAGCTTCGTTGCTCTGGTCCAAGTTCTGGTACCTCTACCTTATCGTAAGATTCCTCTCTTTCCTATCATTTGATGTCTTGCACCAGACGCGGGCTCATTCGCTGACCGCTACCTTGAACCTCTTTGCGGCTCCTCCTCCCACAGATCCCCGGATACGCAGGCTACGTCATCTACCAGAAGATCCTCCTCCCTTACCTCTTCCGCGGTCAGAGCCCGTTCGCATCCCTCCAAGGCATGCTCAAAGGTAACGGCGCTGCCGCTCAAGGAGCGAACGCAGGAGCACAACAACCTGGTGAGACCTTGTCAAAGCGTCAACAAAAGTTGCAAGCGCGTGCGGCCAAGGGTGACCCTCGTGTGCAGATGCGAAAGCGTTAAGCGCAAGCAAAAGGGACGACAATCCGACGTTTCCTCACACGGCAATTTCGATACTCGCATCGATTTATGTAAGATCAAAATGCAGCAATGGACTAGATGGAAGGCCCTAATCACAGCGCCATGCGTAAAGAAAAGCACAGCCCTTTGGCAGGTCCGATATTGCAGAGGCGTGAGAACAAGGGGCGAAGAAACGGATTACTAGAACAACAATCGCAGATGGGAGAGCCGACTCTCGGACGACTTCCGTCTCAGCCGTCTGTTCTTCCGCGCGGCAAGCGTCAGACAAGGATGAAGCCCCACAGTTTCTCAGATGAAGCAAGCGGCCGTTGCGCCGGAAGGCGACGTCGGGATGATACCGAACGTCCGATGACAAGCGTGAGCCAGTTTGATTCGCAGCATGATATGCCTCAAGACCCACTTGTGTTGTCTGTCGGCATTCGAACGCTAACGAAAGCAACTTCAGGGGCTGACGGTATCGAGTAAGGCAGTCAACTGTTGCTGTGACAGCGCTGACGAGCAACAATCACAAAGCTGTGCGGTTGATCCGTGCTTCGAGTGAATCCGGTCATCGTGTGGGTGAAAGCGTAGGCTGTTGCGGCATTTCCGCTCGGATGGTGTTGTCAGGTCACTTGACACCGTGACCAGCACAGCCTAATGTGAGACGGAAAAGCCGATGAAGATGAAGCTCCCCTGAACCCTTTTCATCTGCGAATTGAGTTGCTGTACAGGGCCGCTTGCCCACCGCGGGAGCATCTGTCCCGGAGATAGGCTCTTAGGCATCGGCAGCGACGAGACACGGAGCTGTTCTGTCATGATATTGGGAGTATCCGCAAACTGAAGGGTCGCCGAGGGGATACTCCGCGTCCTCCGTGTGAAGTCTCTCGAGCTCCAGACCCTGCCCTCAAATGTATCGATCGAGCTTGTCACAGCCACATCGGCGGGACCGTCACACGCCTCCTGATGAAGTTCGTCACAGCAATGAGACAAGTGGGAGAGGGGAGAGGAGAGAGTGGGATGTTCGGACTACCCCTGCTACAGCGCTGTGACAGGCGCTTGAGAGGCGAGCAGAAATCGCGCACCGAGCTCGAAAGCAAGATGAAAGATATAAGATCCGCCTCCTTCTCGTCGCTCCTCTTCTAATTTCGACTCACCTCATCGTCTTCACTCAACCCCGTTCGAAAAGCTTCTATACTTCAATCTAGCTCGCTATCGTTGACCGATACCCAGCACCGCACACCAGCTTACATCCACCCTACTCTTCCTCAAAAGACCTGTAAGTGTTGCCATCGCCACGCCTCCTCTCATATTCGGGGAAACGCACGCTCCGATCATTTTGTACTAAGTCTTTTAATTCACTTTGCGCTATCGCGTACAGACCTTCGCACAAGCCTTTCTCAATCTATCGATCATCATCATGAAGTTCACCACGACCCTCGCCCTCACCACCGCCCTAACCCTGACCCTCGCCACCTTCGCCCACTCTACCCCTCTCCCTCAGGGCAACCCAGGCATCGACACCTCCCTCGTCGTCCTCAAGATGCCCGACGGCAGCATGGCTCGATGCAGTCTTGCTCCCGACGCCAAACCCGAGAAGTCTTCGGGTCAAAAAGCCGAACTGATGCAATCTCGACTCGTCGCTAGCGGCAAAATGTCCTGCCCCAGCACCAAACAGCATCCCAGCGGTGGAAAGACGGTCTACTGCGAAGCTTCGGCCGCACTCGAAAGCACCGAGGAGGCCGGGAAAATCATTCAGGGCGCTTGCGACGAGCATGCTGGTAAGCACTCGATGGCTTAAGTCGAGCATGCGGGCCGGGAAGCGATGAAGGCAGTGGCGCTGTGGGATGTGATGGGGATAGGCGAGCTCGGGGGGGAGGTCGTGCCGGCACGACCAACGATTTCAATCCTCATCAATCACTTGCACGCACGTCGATGGCAATGTTCTCATCTCTTGTACGCTCAATGATCGTGGTACAATCCTACATCGTTTCGTCATCTCGACAAAAGAATGCTCGATTTTCATGACTGCGATAAGGTTACAATTACGCTCGAGATATGCAAGTCCACTCAAATGAGATACAATTTTGGTATACAGACGTGAACATAGCTCATGCCTTCGCTCTACCCGCCAAATCAGCCTTACTCGCCGTCTCCCCCTTATAATACCCCTTGCCTTTCCCTTTCCCATCATCCTGCACATCTTCCTTGGTGAAATAATGCTTCGCCACCTCCAACAACCACTCCGGCTTGATCTGCATCACTTGCCGCATGAAGTTCTTGCTCGTTTCCACCAACTCAAAGTAGCACAAGAAGCCAGGTTGGGGGATCTGCTTGTACAAGCAACTCGAAGGATGGATGTAGATCGTCGTGTTCTGCTTGATGCCTCGAAATGTCTCGCCGCCTTTCTGGATTCGGGCAGTGTTCATAAAGTATCCGGCTAGGATCGAACGTTGGATACCGGTGATGTCGGATGGATCGGCGTTGGGTTCGGGTGTCAGCTCGACTCGTTCGCATAGGCCCGCGAGTTGGTCTCTTACATCGCGAACTCGAGCGAGGACTTTGGGTTGGACGAAATTGTCGATGCAGAAGGAATGATCGTAGTTGCTCTGCACCCATTGCTCCCAGACGTTGAGGAGGGTAAAGTGATCGCCGCCGGGGGAGACAAAGGCTGCGCGTGCTCGATCTGCATGCATCTTTTTATCTTTAGGTCGGAAGAAAAGAGCAGAGGACTCGGCAAGCATCGAAACGATCGACAGGACTTCTTCAGTACATTTGTACGTTTCCGATGCCAAGATCGCTTTGGAAAGTTGAGGGTCCACGGGGAACTCAGCCATTCGACGACCGAGTTTTGTGAGTTCGCCCTTGTCGTTAAGCGCGCCGAGCGCATAGAGGAGCTCAAAGGATCGACCAAGAGTGTCGGTGGGTGGAGGGTCCAGGAAATCAAAGTTGAGCAGATCGTTGATGCCCAGCGACTTGAGCAGAAGCACGACGTTGGCAAGATTTGTTCTTTGGATTTCCGGTGTCGTGTTCTCGTCCATCTCGTTCTTGAAGGCCCATTTCGTAAACAATCTGAAGCACTTGCCCGGCCCAACACGTCCCGCACGACCAGCTCGCTGATTCGCCGATGCCCTGGAGCAAGGTACCACCGTCAACGAAGACATACCCGTCCTCGGATTGTACGAGTTCTGCTTAACAAAGCCTGGATCAATCACAAAGACGACACCATCAATCGTAATCGACGTCTCGGCGATGTTGGTCGCAAGCACAACTTTCCTCGCACCTTCCGGCGTCGGTTCGAAGATCTTTGCCTGCATCTCGCTGGGCAAGTTTGCATAGATGGGGCACACAATGAGCTCGGCGATCTTGTTGCCAAGTGCGCGACTCGTCTCTTGCAGATTCTCCATGGCAGCATCGATCTCGTCTTGACCTGTAAGGAAAACGAGGATGTCGCCACGG
Source organism: Pseudozyma tsukubaensis (assembly GCA_001736125.1). NCBI lineage: Eukaryota > Fungi > Basidiomycota > Ustilaginomycetes > Ustilaginales > Ustilaginaceae > Pseudozyma > Pseudozyma tsukubaensis. Next base: position 9,417 of record MAIP01000087.1, on the reverse strand, counting down.
GGTTGAGTAGTGTGAATCTGGAACACGGTGGTGATGGCTGCGTGCAAGTAGTTGGCTTCTGGCTGAGGCGTGTAGTGAATGTCAACGGGATATCGACGTCCAGGAACATTGAAGATGGGAGCATCGTCGAAGAATTCGCTGAACTTCTCAGCATCGAGGGTTGCACTCGAAATCAAAAGCTTGAGGTCGGGTCGGAAACGTGCGATATCCTTGACGAGACCAAACAGCACGTCGGTGCTCAAAGTCCGCTCGTGCGCTTCGTCGATGATCAAAGCCGAGTAGGAGCTCAAGTCCGGCTCTGTCAAAAACTCGCGAAGAAGCATACCATCGGTCATGTACTTGATCACGGTGTCATCCGAGGTGCAGTCCTCGAATCGGATGCTGTAACCGCACTCTCTTCCCAACCTTACGCCCATCTCTTCGGCTACACGAGCTGCAACACTCATAGCGGCAACTCGACGCGGCTGCGTACATCCGACCTTCTTGCCATTCTTAGTGTATCCTGCTTCGTGGAGGAATTGCGGCAATTGCGTTGTTTTGCCCGAGCCGGTCTCACCGACGACGATGAGCACCTGGTACTCCGCAATAGCATCGAGCAGTTCGGTACGCAGCGCATAGACGGGGAGCGACTCTCGCGTGGCTTGAATCTTGGCTGCTTTCGTCTCTGCTTCTTCGATCTGTTGCTGCAGGAGCTTGTCCTTGGCACTGGTGGTGGTGGTGCCAGCCATCTGCGACTCGACGACGAATTGAATGGTCTGACTCTCGTCAAAGACATAGTCGTATTGTTCGACAAGCTCTTTGCTTGCTTCGCTGGCCGGCTCGGGGACGTATCGCGAACGATCGATCTGCTCCTTCTCGAACTGCTCTGCATCCGTTACGTGAGACTGGTGAGCCAGTCGTTCCGATCGCGCGTCGTTGTACCTTTGATAGAGAGCCTGCTCCTTCTTGGCCGTGTCCAGCTCGCCTTTCTCGGTGATGTAGTCCTCGGGCATGGCGTACCCAGTATCGCCATCGTCGATGCGTGCTCTTTCTTCAGCAAGTCGTAACACTTCCTTCTTGTACTCGAGATCGCGCTCTTCGCGCTTGGTCATCTTCATGCCTTTGAAGAAGCGTTCTTCGTCTTGGATCTCCAGCCTGAGGAGCTCCATACGTTGCTGCGAGCGCTTGGCAAGATACTCTTGCCTTGAACGGTCTCGTAGACTTGGCATGGCTGCAGAACGTGCGTCATCGTCATCTGCGAGAAGTCGTCGGGCGGCTGCTTCGGGGTTGAGACGGGAGGAGGTGCGGTCTTCTACCATGTTGCGAGTGCTGCTCTTGTCCTTGTCTCGAATACGTCTTGCAAATTCGTCACGCTCTTCGAGATCTTTGAGACGGGCACGTTCGCGCAAAACATCATCGTCATCGCTGTTGGCGCTGTTACTGTCCGAATGGGAAGCATCGCGGCGCTTTCGTGTAGTCGGACTGGCTGATCTGGATCCTCTCCGGTCAAGCGAACTTTCTCTTGTCCTTGACTGAGCATATGCTTCTCCATCTGCATCAGCAGTGCCTGCGTCTCTTTTCTTTTTCTTCTTCTTCTCCGGTTTGATAGCGAGCTCCTCCTCTCCGTTGCCGTCGTCTAGCAGCAAGCCATAGCGCTTCTTGCTTCGTTTGGTGTCTTCTCTGGCGTCCTTGCTGCCACTGGATGCGGTCGCTGAGGGTCCTGCACTTGCGTTGCTCTGGCTAGCTCGAGGAACACGTCGGTACAGCTCGTTGGCAAAGGAGCGTGCATCATCGGTCGATGGCAAGCCTAGGGAGGTGAGACTCTGGAAAAGGTCGGTAGGTGTGGAAGCGGAAGAGGCAGAGACCTGAATGAAGTCGATGATGGAAGATTGTGAAAGTCCGAAGAAGCGGATGCTGTTGTCGCTGATCCAGCGGCGCAGTTCGGACTGCGAGGCCATGCTTTGCTGCCGTGAATGCAGGCCTTCGCTTGCGCAGCTTGGATGTTGTGATATGGGTGCTGATGAAGATGGAAGAAGAAGGTCTGAGTGGAGGCTTTTGACTGAGCATGCACTCGGTGGAATTTCTCTAACTTCGGAACGCGGAAACACAGCTGGACCCTGAATACACCTTGCATTCGTGCTTGCTCAAAGACTTGCCCTCGGACGCTTTCGAGCCATGACCTACATACCATAGTCAGCTTCTCTTGGATCAACACAGGCTTCGCTGAATTAGGATAATGTGGAGAATGGTGATTGGTATCGATGCTAATGTAGATACGACGGGACTAGGTGACGTAAAGGGTGACTAGAGAAGGTCCCAGCCTTCTTCTGTGGACTGTTTGCGTGACTTTTGACTGAGTGCCCGACCTGTGCTTGTTGGACGATTTGTCGCAGCGTCCGGAGAAGCAACGCCAACCTCAACACCATTGAAGATGACTGCACCGGGTCTAACGGGTGCTAGCTTAGCGCTGACATCTTCCTGCTCTACTGACACAGTTGAAGAGGTATCACCGCGTGCTGGAGCGCTGCTTTTCGCTTTCGAGACATCGCGCCCGCGTTGGCGCAAAAAGTCGAGCGAGGGCGGTGGCTGTGACGTCGGCGAGGATGTACTGTGCTTGCTATCGGGGCCGATGCGCTGCTTCTGCAGGCTACTGACGGTCTCGGATCGCCGAGATGTGGAAGATCCTGTAGCTATTGTAGCTACCGTAGTCTTCTGCTCGACGCTGGGCTTGCGAGATGGTGTGCGACTCGGGGCGGGCTGCGGACTTGGTTTTCGAGGCATAGCAGACGGATCCTTGATATTCAGCACCGAGGCAGCTGCTTCGCCTACATCCACATAGCTCTGCTCCATGACCTTTGGTGTCTTGACCGCCTTGCTGCTGATCTGACGTGAAGGAGCGGTATTGCTCGAGTCCGGCTTGATGGATCTGGAAGCGCCACGCTTGTAACCATCAGCGGCTGCGTTCATGGGCTCCAGGATCTGAGCGAGCTGCTCATAATCAAGCAAAGGCATGCTGAGGTCTTGAATGCTAGAGGCATGAATATGATTGGCATGCGCCAGACGGCCAAGCTGAGGCTGCTGAATGATCTTTGCCAAAAGTTGCAGCGGATTGGCAGCAGCTGCGACCAGATCGATCTGAAGTCCCTGTTTCGCCGCAAGGTAGGCGACATTGTAGTTGAGCATGACGAGCGCCGAGACAAAAGACTTAGCAGCCTGGTCTGGCTTGGACTTGGAGCCCGAAGAGATGCTTGCGCCGGTGGCGGACGACGTGCGGGAGTTCTCTTCTGACTTGTGTTCCGTTGCAGCATCAGAGTCTGCGTCTGCAGAGCTCGAAGCGGGCTTGCTTGAGGATGCGGTAGATGACAGACCCCAAGGAAGGCCGCCTCCAGAGGGGAGATGGATGTAGGACTCGATGGTCGATATGGTGGAGGCGCCTAATCCAAAGGTGGACTCGGCCAAGGTGTTGAGCTTGGATGATCGTGCAGAGACAGCATGAGAAGCGGTGAGATGAGAGTAGGCGCTGGACGAGAGATAGAGCGTCTTGGCGCTGGAGCCGCCTCCACCGTCCCAAAGCGGATCTGGACGTATCGCGAGTCTGCCTTTGTGCTGTTCGATCGAGAAGGGCAAGGTGATGCCGAGGTAGCCGGCTAGAAGCTGAAGCAGGTTGGCTGCATAGGTGACAGCGCCGTTGACCGTTTCGCGCGAGTTTCTTCGTGTCTCACTGGGCAGTGGGAGCGGCAGAGACGCGATGGACCAATGACTGGAGGATGGCGACGATGGCGAGCTATTTGCGCTACTGGCTTGACGGCTAGAGGAAGCCACGTCACCGTTTGCGTTGCGTGTCTGAGAGGACAAAGACAAAGGGGACTGGGCGTGACCGAGACCGAATGCGCCAGGTATGTATCGCTCAGACAGCCTGCTAATCCTTTGAGCTACCGAAGCGCTTGCCGACAGATCTACCTGACGCTGGCGAAGCTTGCTGCTGCTACTGCCGCCGGAGGCTTTGGATACGGAGCTGCCGGGTGGAGTCACTGAATACAAAGAAACAGCCTGACGTGCGAGCGCAGATCTGATTGCGGACAGCTCAGCCGAAACGCTTGAGGCGTCGGCTTGAAGCGAAGCCAGCTGAAGTCTGGATCGTGTGAGAGTGGCGCCAAGCTGTTGGTCCTTAGAGGTCGAGGCAGGGATGGTGGCATTGTCAGGTTCATCGTCTTGCCGTTCATAGTGGGTATAGACATCGGTGTAGATGAGAGGTACATCGATGTTGTCTGCAGCTGGATGGGCCAACCAGCGTGACTTTGCTGCATGGCGCGAGCGCTGCGCAGCGGACGAGGAAGAAGTGGCTGAGGAACCTTCAAGGCCGGACCAAGCCTTGGCAAGGTTCTGCTGTCGGAGCACAAGATGAGCGCGCTTCTCTTTGAGTTCTTCTTTGCCCTGGAGGTGAGCCTGTTGCGATTCAGAGATGCACTGATGGATGGTTTGGACGCGGGAAAGAATGGCGGCCCTTCGTGCTCGTAGCTGAACCAGGGAGTGCAAGAGGAGCTGGACGTGCTGAGAAGCCGAGGATGTCGATGGTTCAGCAGCGTTGATATCGAATGGATCTGGAAGGTTGCCTTCGTTGGCAACGAAACCTGGCGTGATTTGACTGGAGGATGAGGCTCTGGACAGCTTAGCCCCATTTGACGTGCTTTGGAAGAGAAGATGGCTGACAGAGGCTTTTGCTTTGTCTCGAGCTAGTGAGAGCCTGCGTATCTCGGTATGATGTGCTTCGAGTCTCGAGGAAAGACATGGGTCACAATAGAAGCGGGTATCCATCTGATGACAGTTGTGACAGGCATGTGATTCATCCGAGCTAGCAGGATCCGAAGCAAGAGGTATCGTTGAGGGAGTGGTGGCAGCGTGTCTGAGTTTGACTCGGGTGGGAGTGGGTTGATGAGGTCTGAGAGGTCGGTGTTGGTCTTTGAGGCTCGAGCCTGAAGCTCCTCCGATGGTGTGGCGAGATGGGAGCTCGTGCGGCCGAGCCGCCCTTGAAGAGGAGGGTGATGTGGTCGCCATCTCGCCTCTGCCTTCGTGGCTTTGCCTCGAGATTCAAGATACCGGTGAGGGTCTTATGGGGGCAGATGGTTCAAGCCTAGATGCAGGCGTCGAGACTGTGGGCGTGTTACATGTCTTTGCGAATAAAGCAGCGTGCACAAAGCTTTGTGCGGTCGAGCTACGGGGACATTTGACGAGATGTGAAGAGATGGAGGTGAAAGCTGAGTGGGGATGATTGAGGATTGACGAGATGGTTGACACATCCATCAAGCCATTCGGCACCTCCGATAGCTGAATGAGCGAGAGCAGAAGCGGACACCCTTGCAGCAGCTGTTGCGTTGGACCCTGACTGAGCCACCAATTGGCCGTGATTGCAATAATCGGGACGCACCCGATGCGCGTGTGATTTCCTCCACTCCAACACAGCGGGTCAGAGCTGAGGCTGAGGCTGAGGCTGAGACTGCGCTGTGGAATTGCGCATTTTGCTCACTCTTGACACATGTCTGTGCACGCAATCTCTCATTTAGCTTCAAGCTTCTTCCATTCGAATGCGCTTTCTAAGTCACTGCCATCACCACAGCATACTCTGGGCAACACCGACAGCCAACATAGCAAACATGGCCGAGAACGCACCAATGGAGGTCGACTCTCCATCCACAAAGCAGCCACGCTTCCAGGTCAAGAAGGTAAGTCATTGTCACTAGGTGAAGCGCGCAACTTGCCACTCTTGAACGAATAAAGCACTGACACACCTCTACTCCTGCTTTGCTGGCTGGACTCAATCTTTTGCTGCGACAACAGTGGAACGCCGTATGCCTGTGGTCGTGGGATATTGTCGTCGACAACGTACGTATCATTGGCACCGACGGAGAATTGCCATGGAGAGCGGTTCTATCGCGAGAAAAGACGTCGATACCCTGACTTTTGATGAACTCTCGGGCGGAATCATCTCAAGGCGTGCATCGAAACATCTTACTGATTGTGCCGACCAACTCTCCATCCTTATGTGCCCGGACTCACAGTGCGCCATTTGCAGAAATCACATCATGGACCTTTGTAAGTCGATCCCGACTCTTCCTCAAGCTTGCATTTCAGCTCGAATCTCATCGACTAACCTCTTGTTCGATCCGTCTCAACTTTCGCTGTCACAGGCATCGAATGCCAAGCCAACCAGGGCTCTGCCACAACAGAAGAGTGCACCGTTGCATGGGGTCAATGCAATGTACGTTTTCGCTTTCTCAGCCGCCTACTGCCTTTGACACAGCTCCGCATTTCCAAATAACACGTACTGATCTGAGTAAACGCAACTTCTTCTTCCTCTTCCTCGCTTACAACCTTCTGCAGCACGCTTTCCATTTCCACTGCATCTCGCGATGGCTCAAGACCCGTCAAGTCTGCCCTCTCGATAACAGAGAGTGGGAGCTCCAAAAGTGCGTTCTTTCCTGCTTCCTCTTAGTCAAACCCAAAGCAAGACCTTTCTGGTAGTGGGATCTGTCCTGACGAGCATATTCTCTTCTTTGCCTCTCTCCGCTTACAGGTACGGTCGTTAGACCAGAACGACGACAAACAAGCGTTCTTCCTGGCAAAACCGTCAACCACGGTCCGTTGCCTCCCGTTGTACATTAGCCCGTTTCATACCATCTTCGATTCTCATTCATCGCGTCGTGTTCAGTCGTTGTGTTTTTCAATCGTTGTGTTTTGCAAGCTCCCAAGCCCCAAGAAGGTCTTGTGAACGATCGCGTCCTTGATCACTCGCACCGCACGCTCGCTTTTTGGGTTCACACAGAAGAGCAAGATGGTGTCCCAAAGATCAAATTGCCGGCAGCAAGGCCAAGTTCAAAGGCCGCTAATCCTCGTCAATCGAACAATACCGTCTTCAGAAGCCGAAGCGAGCACTGCATCATCTCCATCTTCCATTACGGGTGGTCGGAAAGCGAGCTGGTTGATCTGCTCCGGTGCCATGTCCTCGATCTTGAGCGTCGTTGCCCACTCCTCGCTTGCCTCTTGACTAACTTCCTGCTTCCTACGTTGAAGGATTTCGACTTGGCCATCTTCCTTGCCTACTGCGAGAACGAGGTCTGTTCCCAAAGTGACGGCGGTGACTGCTTCGTTGAATTTGACCGTTTGCAAAAGCGTGAATGGTTTCTCGCCTTCGGCGTGGCTGAGTTGAAGTTCAAAGATCTTGATCGTCTTGTCTCTCGAGGCGGTGGCAAAGACGTAGGGCCTTGCAACGTCGGTTGACCAAGTGCAGTCCCAAATGATACGTGCGTGCGAGCGCTCGCCGGTAAAAGGCACAAAGCTGACCTCATCTCTGTTGTCAGTTGGGACCTTTTCGTACATCCTCCAGCTTCGATCCCTCGAGCATGTCAAAACATAGCGCGAGTCCAAACTCCACTGAATGCGTGTAATGCTGAGCGAATGGCCTTCTAGCACAGCACATTCTCTCCAGTTCTGGGCGCGATCGTGGATGCGGACCACCGCATGATCCTCACTGGTGGCTTTGCAGCAGGAAGCGACGAAGCGACCGCCGGACGCCGTACGTCCTCCGTCGGCAGGGTTGGGAGGATTGGCGCTCACCCAAAGCAGCTCGTAGCCGTGGCCGTACAGTTTCTCGAGTTCAGGCCAGAGCGTCTCTACGGAGAGCTGCTCCTCGGAGGGTGGCTGGCGCAAGACGGCGGAGAGCGACTCTTTCGCAGATCCGATGGGCTGACCGCTGGCCGACGGTGCTTCTTCGATGGTGCTACCTTCAAAGACAGCTCGATTTGAAAGACCTAGTGGGGGCACACTTGCTCCTACAGGACGAGATGAGACATTGTCATCTGCTTTGCCCGGCAGCTCTGCATCATCCGACTTTGTCAGTTGAAGTTGATGAGAGATGCGGAATCGCTTGGTCGTCTCCAAAGCTTGCACACGTCGAGGGCCTTGCGAGACCAACCATTTACGAATAGCAGTACTACCAATCTTGCTCTCGGCCAACGCCTTGGCATCTCCTTTGAGCTCGGTCTCTCCCTCGCTGCCAACAACGCCAATGACCCAGTTCTCGAGCGAAGCAAGTCCATTCTCCTTCCTCTTGCCGTCGATAAATTCGGCGCCCGAAAGGGTTTCGTCGGTCACGATGAGGGCTTGCAAATCAGCCTCGGTGGCGGCAGGTCCAGCGACGTCTTCGAGCTTGACAACGCGCTGTTCGATGGGAGTGAACGGCAAACGAACAAGGCTGATAAAGGCGTTGACCGTTGCTATTCGCTCGTCGATCGGCTCGAGAAGAGCAGCATTCGATTTCTTGGTCAGCATGGCGTCGTCAGTGACACCGACAATGATCTCGCGATCGGCAAGAAGGGACGCCATCGTCAGCAAGATCTTGTGTCCGACATGGAGATGGTCAAAAGTGCCACCGAGGGCAACGACAGGGTAGCAAGTGAGACCCTTGCCATCATCTTGACCGACCGAGTCGCTCAAGTCGTGCTGACTGACACTGGATTCCAGTGCGGAAGCGGAAACGCCGAGCTGCTGCCAGAGCGCTGTCAAGCTCTGAGGCAGATTCGCATCTGTCAGGACCTTAGTGCCTGCAGTGTAGAGGCGCTGGGCGACGCTTTGCAGCGACGCATCTGGCACCAAGAGCACCGTGATGTTGACGAGCATCAAGCCACGCTTGACTGCAACGCTCCATGCCTGCGCATACAACCACTTGAGGTAGAGCTCGATCTGCTTGAAGGTTAGACTAGCAAAAGGTCTCGCAAAGAGACTGGATGAGACGATGGCAGTGACCGAGTCGCTCTGCTCATGGCAGCTTTGTTCCACGGTCTGCTTGACGAGATCACCGTGCCTCTTGGCTGACTCGAGAAGCCCCACTTCTGGATCTATAGACAGATGCAGCAGCGTGTTCTGCCCGGACGGAGGGCGAGACGCAGCGCGCGATTCGTCTTCTGAGCCGAGTGTTGCACAGTCGAGACCATTCTTGCCTACAGTTCCGACAAAGCCACGAGGAGCGGAAAAGACACGCAAGACCTTCTCATCCGCAGCTGAAACGAAGTTGAGACGATCGAGCCAAGAGACCGAATGCAAATCGTAACCGTGCGATTGGGGACGTGCGACCTCGTGCCATGTCGCTGCTTCTGCGCTCAAGGCCTGGCCTTGCTTAGCCATGGGTCGTGCGTGAAGTCGTGTGGTCTGGTCATCCGAGCAGCTTAGAAGGTAGTCTCCGCAGGGCTCCCAAGCGACGGACCTAGCGGCGGCAAAGTGACCCGTGACGGGATCCGTGACCTGCCATTGCGGGTGAGACGAGGCAGCAGCTTGTTGTGAAAGCGTCCAGATATGAGCGGAGCCTCCCCAGCCGTGAGCGACGACGGCGGAAACGGGCTGGGTTGTGTCCTTGGCTGTCGAGGAGTCGGGGGAGGGGGAGGGGGA